>VZRU01020919.1:0-22617 GCA_013398155.1 Pedionomus torquatus
GGCTGCAACTGGGTTTTACATACCTATTTATTTACTTGCTTACTATTTAAAATAAAACCTTTTTTCTAAACCTTTTTTCAAAGTTCTATCCCCTGAAAACACTTGCTAGACAGGGCATTTTTAGGTGCGGTACAACCTGCAGCCTTTTTTTCCTCCCTGCTGTTCTCTGAAGTGCCTGGAATCACCCGCTCGTGAGGCCGGGGACCACTGGGGTGGACTTCAGGTTTGGTCGCTCTGAAGCTCTTGGGGGTATGAGTAAAGCAACATCAGTGTTGTAAAAGAAATAATTTAAATGGACCTCCCCTGGAGTGATCCTTTTGCTGGGAAAATAGTTCAAATTGTAAAATAATGTTTATATAACTCTAAGGCTGTTGAACTTGTGAGGCTTAGTTAAAGAGTAAAGTCCTGAGATCCTCCCAAAAAAAGCTCTATAAATAATAAGGGCAAAGGTATTATTCAGTTCAGCAGATCAGTCAATTATAACTTTCTGAATTCTGATGGGGAATCTTTATTTTCTGTTGTCATTTTAAATGTTGGTTTAAATGCAGTTGGTGCTACCAGCAGTACCGTGCTGCTTCAGATTTCAGTAGACTTTAGGAATACTTTAAAAGACTGGGATTAATCATGGTTATTGTGTCTTGTTTTCAGAGAGCCAACATTTTGCAAGTAATTCTAAATGTGCCACTCTAGTTTTATGGTCTTTTTCTACCATCCTCAGCGAGATGGTAACAGTAATGTTTTCTTGTGTTAAAGTCATATTAAAGAAGCTGTTAGCTACAATCCAAATGGCAGAAATTTATCAAGATTTCCTCCAAACTAGACACCAACTTTTCTTTTAAGCACATATGAAGCTCCAATAACACGTTCTTGAGGCCTGGTGCTTATTTGTTTTGAAAGCTTTTTTGGAGGGGGTGTGAAATTTTTTTGAAATGAAGAACAAAGGACAAGTTACGTATTTGACATCAGAGCCCCAAGTATTGTGTCTGTGTGGTGTATGTTTCCACGTTTTCAGCCGCTATCACAAGTTGCAATGAGTGAAGCGTTTTTAACATTTGCAAGGAGCAATGTAGGTGGATGTCACTGGAGATGAAGAAGATGGACCGCATATGGACAACCAGGAGTAAAAGCAAATTATTGAGGATTATGGGGTCTAAAAATAAGTTTGTTCCAGGTCCTGCAGATTCCATCAATAGCTTTAGCTGGGAGAATGTGTAGCCAAAGCCGAGTATATGTGTGTGTGCGTGTGCATTTCCACTTGTTAAGTTAAAAGTAAAAGCTACGTTAGCTCAACTACGTGGAGGTTAGTGCCTGCAACGTGGGACTTAATGTCAGAAGAAGGAAAATTATGGCATCCGCTCTGCAGACGTTGGAAAAAGCAGAAGTTTTATTACAATTGCAAGGGGAACACAAACCCAGTATCAGTAACAAAAGGGAAATTTCAGGTTAGTTTTGAAGGGAGGCTTAGGTAGACCTGCAGCGTTAAGTCCAATGGTGAGGACTTTCATAAGGGACTCAGAAGTAGGGCTGAGTGACCACTACAAACGTTTTCTAGCAAATATTGGTTTAAATTTTGCAACTCATTTGCTTTGGCCTTGGTAGCGTTTTTTTCCATGGTCCCTTGTGTAAGTTCCCTTGTGACTAAGTTGCGCTAAAGCAGCCCCCGATGCAAAGCGAACTTTTTAGCTGAAGTACGAGGGAGCAAGCTTTACAATTGTTATACAAATGCTGGCGCTCAAATCTTGGTGATTACAACGAGAAGCACGCCCAGAATTAACTGGTGCCATGTGATACGTGAGTAATCTTATTAGAGCAACAAAAAGAGTAAATGCAGTTCACACGCAAAAAAATACTTTGCTGAAAAATTTTTGAGCAGAGAACGAATTTCAGGAAATCCTCATCTTTTTGCAGAATATGAAGTTTTTGACACAATTACATACACGTTGCCTGTTGTACTCGGAAGCCTGCCAGTCTGAACACGTAACAAAGAGAGGTTTATTGTGTTTCAAAGTTCATTTATAATTTATTAGGAATAAATTTGTACTGCTTCCTCAGTTTTCATTTTGTGTTTCTTGGGTGCAAAATCCCATTTCACAAATCACTAGTCTCATGTAGGACTGAATAGAAAATACATCTGGTTTAATTATAGGAACCAAATAGGTGTTTGGGACCATCTTGTGTTGCCTGGGGAAAAGAATAAGCAGAGAAGGGAAGGCAAGAAAGGTGACAATCATAAAAAGAAAAGCAAAATCATAACAATTGCAGTCACTTCAGGTTGAGTAAGAACCCCAGATCATGAGGTGGTGAAATATTTATCTGCATCTTTTCATTAGTCGCCTCGTTTCTGAGTCTCAGAACAATCATGTCTGAACCACAGGACCATCCGGCCATCAGTAATGGAGATGCATCACGCTGCTAGCAGCAAGTCCAGGTTGGTGAATGAATCTCAATTTAGTTCCCAATTTAAGGTGGTTTGACAGAGGACACCATCAGAACCAAGGAGCCAATGGAGGGATCCGGGAGAGGCCAAGGGCTGAGTCACCCAATGTTTCAGAGGAACTTAAACAGCTGTAATCCAGAGAAGCTTTAAAGCACGTCCCTGCAGCCATAAATCTGCCCCCGCCTGTCAAAAGCAATAAGCCGATAAAAAGACAAGTCTTTTCAAAGATGCTGATGATTAAATTATAATGTTTGTATGAAAACCAAACAAGGTGGTCAGATAAGCATGACCATGGTGTCGTGATTGCCTGGATGTTCTTCATCATCCTCCATTCCTTCCTAGCCATAAGAGCAGCCTTCCCTCCTGTTGTCTGCTGCTTCTATGCCTGTGAGCTTTCTCAGGCAACCTGAAATGCGTTTCAAAACCCAAATACATCTTGGCTGTGATAAATCACAAAATCCTTTACACGTTTGTAAAACTGAATAGACAGTCCCCACTACGTTGAAGTTTCAGCGATTACTAAATTAGTCATTGTGGTTATGAGTTTTAAAATGGCTAAATTGGAAGATAAACTATTATTTTTCTCAGACCTGGGGTAATGTGCAAAGTTTACCGTATAAACCTGATAAAAGGGGGAAAAAAACCCCAAACATCAATGCCTAAAACATAATGCAAATGTCCTTTTAAAAAAAAAATAAAAATTCCCTTTAGGTAGACTGAGATTCTAAAATAAGCTTATTTATGTCACCCAAGCAGAGCCTTTGATGGGCTTAGCTGAAAGGGACAACCTTCTTTCCTCTATCTCAGAGTTTTTTGATGACAGCACACTGATGCCATATAACATGCGAAATGTGCCTGTTCGTAAATTGCTGTATTTTTAGCTTGCTTTTGCAGGATGATCACAGGAGAGATTTGTGCGTGTCCTTATTGGCAAAAGACTAGCAATAAATCCTAAACGAGGAGCGTGATTGCTTTCCAAGAACTTGGCTGCAGAGCAATTGGAAAAAGGGCAGTAGAACAATGAAAAGCATACTTTGAAGGAAAGAAGGTGACTATAGCGACAGCCAAAACCCCATGGAGAAGATGATTATTGCAACTTAACTTTAGCAGCTTCATTAACCAGTGCTTTGAACGCAGAGTCCAAGGTCCTGTCCTTTATCCCTTGATATACAATAAAGTACTTCGTAAGGTGAATGTTGTCTCCATAAGCAGAGGAGGCTCGTGTGCAGTGATTCAGTGTAGTTTTCTTTATGGAGTTCAAGAGAAGCTCTTAACCACTGCAACAGCTTAAAAAAAAAATAATAAATTCCAAGAATGGAATCAGCCATTACTTCAGATGCAACAGGATGCTTTTGAAGCAGTAGTTTAAGAAAAAATGAAATTCCTTTCCAAGCCTGTAACCATTTCTTTCTGGAAAAAAAAAATAATCCCAAAGAGTCCAGAATATTTCATTATATTCTAATCAAGGAAATTCAGAAAACAGGAGTCCTTGGGCTTTTGTGGAAAGCATGTGTAAATCTGAATGACGTAAATATCTCCTTTTACAGAAGGGACTTATTTCTGTAGCCATACCTGGCTCGGAGCAAGCATGTGTGTGAGTGTACCTGTAGAACTGGCTTGAAGTCCCTTTCCACGTGTTGCTTTTTATCGTAGGGCTGATGCAGAGCAAGTTAGAGCAGCTGCAGCTGTGCCCTTGGTGGGTGCTTGGCTCTTCTAGAGTTCTCCTTTGTTGCTGACTACACCAGTTGTGGGAAACAGGTCTTGGGATGTGGCAGTACAGGAGAAACCGAGAGCTCTTCCACCCAAACTTCTGAACTGGCAAGAGAGGACTCTGCCCCTTCGTGTGTGATGTTGCTGTGGAACCACAATTTTTATATTGCTGTCTAGTTTGTTGGGTTTGTAAACACTTTAAAAAATATTTAGTACTGAACTGTGATGGTCTGTGAGGTTATTGGCACAGTCTAGAACAAATGTGAACTATGGAGGTTTGAATAGCTACTTACCTTTGCTCCATTAGTCTCGTGTGATTGCTTTCCTCAAGTGCAGAATCATAAATCTAGGAAGAGGTTGCCCGTATTCCTTATCAACATGTTCCTTTTCTGAGGTTTTAGCTTAGTGTTGCTGAAATTGTCCATTCAGAAAAGAATTTTCAGTGTATATCCAAAAGGTAGGCATAATTTTTTTTTACTATATGCAGACTTCTGTATTAATTAGGAACATTCTAAGGTAATTTAGGCAAAAATGTGTGAAAGAGGTGGTTTTAGGGATGTTCTGCTGAGAGTGTTACTGGGCCAGCACCATTTGGCCCAAACTAACGTGTGTCTGTGTGACAAAAAGCTCCAGAATAAAAGCCTCAACTGTAGTATTGCCTTGAGAAGGGTCCTACTCTATCTCTCCATGGCTTTGTCACCTGTGTGGTGTGTCTGCTGCCCCATTTGTCACCCGTGTGGCATGTGCGCTGCCCCATTTCGAAGGCAATGAAGAAGAAGCAGCTAGAGGGATGTCACAGCTCTCTTGCAGCAATGACTTTGCTCTTTCTAGGCCTTGGGAGTATGTTAAACTTGTTCGGTGGTTGACCTTGCTTCCTTTTTCTTTTATACCTGTGGACAGTACAATAGGTTACTACTGAAAAGAAGCCAAAAAAAATCCACCCCTGGATCATTTCAATCTTACTTTTTGGAAGACGAGCTCCCTTTCCAGGTACTGCTTTGCTAACTAAGATCTGCTAATGATTTCTCTTTTCCCAACTCAAAAGATGAGCTTCTGCGTGCTGAGGACTTTGATGCTTGCAGTGACGGGTCTGAAGCCCCGACTGTGTATTCAGACTTACTAACACAGATGTGCCCCGATCCTCATAAAGCCCAGAGCTGACTTCTAGGACATAGGCAGGGTCCTTCTGCATGTGTAGAGACAAACATATGTAGCTGATTCTTCTCCTATGCTATTTGTATGCCGGTCTTACTCTGTGAATGACTTCTGATTTGTATAGATCCAAAGAAAGCTACTGAAGCTCTAACTGAAGTGCAGGTAGTGGTGCTAAAGTCAATGGGATTATTTCCATGGCTAAAATATCCACAAAATCACATCAGGATCCATATTGGTGCATTGGAAAAGTTTAAAAGGAAATTATTTTACCAAAGCACTTACTGTCTTCATGAAATACTAGTCAAAACCAAATAAACAAGGGTCCAGTTACAGCTGGGTAGGAAATACTACCTTTCCCCCTTCTTTTTTTTTTTTTAATTTGTCAGTGAAAACGGTAGCTCAGGATCTAACTCGTGCTCTTCTATGAGATCTTACCTTGGATCTCTATTTCAAAAATATTCTATAAGCTGCATGAGTTTTCTGTGTGGCAGTGGGTAAGAAGAGAATTGATTGCTTCTCATTTCTACAGGCACATAATCTAAACAATAACAAGATGATATAATCCTAATATTTCTTTAAGACCACAGGATGTGAAATTAAATTAAAAGGCCAGGAAAATAAAGAACCCTGCAGTTTGATTACAGTCAGCTGGATTATCTTTGTAATTATTTTGCTTGGAGGATTTAAAAATGCATACTGCTTTGTGAGAAAGATTAGGCAGGGAAACCAAAATTAAAGTAAACATTCGAAAGAAAATATCACATAGAAGATGGGTATTTTATTTCATTAAAAAAAATAATCTGTAGACTTGCTTGTTAAAATGAAAGGATGGAACAAAACATAGGTGAGGGGGAAGATGGATGAGGCTGTGAAGTCGTTAGAACTGTCTCCTCTGCTTCTAGTTCATAAAATGTCTCTTCAGATATAGTTGGAGAAACTGTCACAAGTGTTTCTTCAGGGAAGAAGGGCAGGTAGAAGGAATTGAAATACACACAAGTACTTGAGACTCAGTCCAGACCTGGGAGCGAATAATGCAAATAATATTAATGAAGGAAGGGCGGCTGTCTGTGCTCTAGGATGAAAATAGCTATTCACAACCAAATTCTCAGTGGCACGGTGAAGACTGGGAAATGTGTATATCCATCACTTCCAGCACCTGGAAGTCGCTCACTGCGTAGTAGTGCCATGGGCTGACCTGATGGGGGTTGGAAATGGGAAATGCAGCTTGTTTGTGTGTGGTCTGTAAGGCTGGGACCTCGGGGATCGGTCAGGTCCCCCTGATGCGATGCTGTTCAAGTCAGTAAAGCTGCACCGATATAACCGAAGCGAAACAAACTATTAGCAGCCATCAGGAAAGGCCTGCTTTGTCATTTTGTCCCTTGTCCTCTGTGCACTCTTAGTTTTAAGCAGTTTTGGTATAAAGATGACTCAGTTTATGGACTTCTTTCTCTTGCAATTTTTTGTTTGTTTGTTTGTTTGTTTTTAAGTCCAAGAACTCTTGATTATTCTAGTTAAATTTTCCTTACTTCCATCTCCTTACTCATGTAATCCCTCTGGTACAGTTTCATTCACCGGGTACTTTCTGTTTTTCATCAGTTACGATCTTGCCAAGTTCAACAGGTTTTGTTCTTCCCTCCATCTAGCTTGTCAGCTTGGATGGTCCATCTCAAATCTCGTGCAGTCAGTCCTCGGGATGATTCCTCTCCCAGCTCTGGGTTCCCAGGAGGTGCGCTGGGGACAGAGCTGGTCATGCAGGCAGCCTGAACCCACTCCTTGCCCTGGCCCACCTCAAAGTCAGCTGCAATAGTTGGTCAGATGGAGAAGGGAACGCTGGGGCAGAGACAGCACCAAACAGGGTATTTCCGAGTAGTTTCCATCAATGAGGTTGCTTATGGAGTTCCCTGTTGCCCTGAAGATGCCAAAGAGGTGATTAATAAGCAGCAGCAGCTATTTTTGCAATGGTTGGGCGTTCTCTTGGGTCCCACTGAATGCATGATTTCACTATGTGCTTTTCCTGGTAGGCTGAGGTTATATTACACATTCTAGAAGCTCTCTTATTTTCGGTACAGTACTTCTTTTGCATAACTACTGGGAGCCAATCTCAGCGTGCACACACTACTGGGGTGCTGTTTACTACCTTCCCTTTTCCTTGCATTATTCTTCCAGTGAATAAATTTGGATGGTTTTGTTTCTTCTCCCTGTTGCAGTAGTCTGATTTTTTTTTTTTTTTCCCCCTAGACTAAAATTCCCATATTTTATTCTCCCCACTAGTTTATTTTCCCTGTCATCTGGTTCTGACACCACCTTTGAATTTGAGAAGCCTTTGAGGTACTGTTTAAAGCATATTTAATTAGATTGGATCAAATGTCAGTTTACTGGACACATTGTATATAATTTTATTTCTTTATATATTTTCTGTCGTGTATTATCCTTCCTTGTTCTTTGGTCAGTGTTTAGTCTGTGTGACAAGGCTCTTCTCTGAAATGACTGAAACTGTTCTTTCCCTCTCCCCATGTGTTATGGGAGGCCTTTGTGATTCTATGGAAAGCTTTTATTTCCAATGAAATCTTTAAACTCTGCCTGAATGAGCTCTCTCCATCACTTTTACCTGGCCTTCTAGCGTGGCTCAGGAAAGGGACTGCCTGCCAGAATGGAGAAACTCTGTGTCATTACAGTTGCGTTCACTTGGCAGCATCTGCCAAAGGCGCTGGTGGAGAATCTCATCTTGTGAAAAAAGGAAAAAAAAAAAAAGAAAAAGAAAAAAAAAAGAGGGAAAAGCAGCTGGAAGAAGAGGAGATTCAGAAACAAAGGGAAGATGTCAGTGATGCCAAGTGAAAGTCACACCGATGAGTCAAAACCCCCCTGTAGACAGCACAAGGGAACTGACACCGTTAACAAGCAGATGAGTTGGGAGGGATGGATGTGAGGCTAAATCATCATTTAGCCAAGGTTGCCAGAATACGTGTGGAAGTTACACATACATATTTCATATCGGTGCTGTTCAATGCTTGACATTCTATTTTGTCTTGGATTTCTGCTGACTTCATCTTCCAATTGTTTTCCTTCCTGCTCTCTCATAGGTTTGGGTTTGTTTCTTACTGGGGATGGAGGTTACATTGGGAATTCCATTCAGCCCATGTGCCTTTTTCCATCTTTTGTTTTGGTTGTTATAGATTTCTTTGATATTATTTCTTTTTCAGTTCTCCAGGTCTCCATGAAATTGGTTGCATTTAGTCCAGCAGGAGAAGTTTTAATGATAAGCATGCGATGAGCATGATAGTGATAAGTGGAATAACATCCCACTATCAATTTTATTGATAATCAATTGGGTTGTTTTCTGTAGGGGTGATCTTGCTACTTGCATGGCAAACCTTTCTCCGGCAGAAATCCAATGGGACAACCTATCTTTCCTCTTTTGTTAGAAGCATGGTGCAAAAATGCAATAGCTCACCCTGCAAGTTTTCCACAGGAAATTTTATTTGGCTAACAGATATGGAAAATTAAGAGAATCTCAACACTCAGCCTTAATTTTCTTACTATTAAAGGAAGAGGAGTTGTCCAGTGCAATATTTGGGAACAGCGATAAAGCTTACAAATACAGGAGTTTGGACTAATCTATGAATAAACCCTTTCTGTATCTCTTAATAGCCATTCCACATCTACATTTAATCTCTGAATCATGATTTTATGTTTTCTTTTTTTTTTGTTTATGTGAAAGGAGGTTGTAGAGAGGTGGGTGTTGACTTCTTTTCCCAAGTGAATAATGACAGGACCTGAGGAAATGGTCTGAAGTTGTGGCAGGGGAGGTTTAGATTGGATATTAGGAAGAATTACTTTATGGATAGGGTGGTCAGGCACTGGAACAGCCTGCCCAGGGAGGTGGTGGAGTCACCAGCCCTGGAGGTTTTTAAGAAAGGTGTAGACACGGCACTTTGGATATGCTCTAGTGCCCAAAATTGTTGGGCTGGGTGATTTGGTTTTGGGGTTGTTTTTTTGGGTTTGGCATTTTTTTTGGTGTGTGTACAGTTGGACTCCATGATCTCAAAGATCCCTTCCAATCATGAAGATTCTGTGATTCTGTTTCTGAGGATGTCAAGTTATAAATTTTACGTTGACTGAGAAGCACCCATCTGGGAAAGTCTGTGCTTTGTTTATTTCACCAGCAGCTGAGTTTTAGGCAGAATTATCCAGATGACTTATGTTCAATGTAAGCTTCTCTCAAGGTTACAGTGCACCTTTCCTGAAAGCCTTATGTGTTCAGCGTGCATCTCTTCTTACTGTTTGCTCAATGAAAGACATAGGAATGGTTCAGGAATTAAAAAAACCCCTGCTTTAGCTCTCTGGCTTGGAGAGCTGGTAATAGACTAGAAAAATATTTGGAGTGAAGTTCCTTCTTGCTGCATGTTACTGACTTACAGGGAATAGCAGCAGGTGCCTATGGAAAGGTACGGATAGAATGATCTTTCCCCAAGCCTATCTGTTCAGCCTCCCACGCTAGGGACTCCTGAGAGGGAAGTGGCTTTGCCCTATGGTTTATAAGAGATGAATTTATCTTTTATGAATTTGTTTAATCCATTTTGGACCCCATTTGTAATTCTGGCCTAGGCATCTTCCTGTGGCAATGAGTTCCATCGCATAACAAAAGCAGGCAAACTTCCCCACATGTGTTCTTCATGAGGGACTCTCAGCTGATGTATGACTTAGGTTTTGGCAACCTCAGAAAGCAGTCATTGAGAAGATGTGGAAGTGTCTTGGAGGGGAAACAAAGGGAATTATCCGCAGATCGGTCAAATAATTCTCTTGTGGTTGATTTGTTTGACTGGTTATTTTATGTGTGGATTTCATTGGTCCTGCCCTAATTTCTGTTAGGTCACTCGTGATTTTATTACCCTTTATCATGTCCCCTTCACAGCCTTTCTCCAGGCAGAAAGGTCCAAGACTCTCATCTCCATCCATTTGCATCTTCCAATTCTGAATGCTTTTTGAAATGGGTAACCAAAACTACACAGCCCGTGTGTGCTATGGGCAGCGGCGCGGTGGTGCTGACCGCTCTGTGCTTTGTTCTTGTCACAGACTTAATTTGATGTTTGTTTGCATTTTTTTTCCCCACTGGCGTAAGTATTCATTACTAGGCCTACTGATGGCAACCTCAGAAATTTGTCTCCTGAGCTGCAGCATTTAATTTAGAGCCCGTCGTTCACTGTGCATGGCAAGTCCTTTTCATTCACATGGAGCCTGTGCTTCTGACATAGAATTTAATCTCTCTTTCGTTTTTCTTTCTTTCTTTTTCCCCCCTCCTAACTCTTAAGTGATCCAATACTGCAACATGCTCCTGCAGCTTTTTGCAGGCTGTTTGTTACAACTGTCCCGAAGAAATTCCTCTTGGCAGCAAATGTCATCTTGCTGTTTATCTCTTTTCTGTACCATTTATAAATACCCGGAGAAGCCTGTGCCCTATCGCCGATCTCTGCGGCACCCCACCAGCAGCCTCACTCCACTGTCACATTTTTTATCCCTGATTTGCCATCTTGTCAACTGCTGCTGACTCACAACAGGGTCTCCTCTCCTGAAACAGCTTAGTTTCTTAAGAATCGGTGGTGGAAGTCAATGCCAGAAGAACGCTGTTCAAAAGCTGCCTGCCGGAGAGGCTTTGGCTTCAGCCAACTTGTTCCAGGGGTGGAGAAGAAAAGTGAAAACCTGTGAATGAGAAATGTTGGAATTTGCCAGCTGATGGCAGTATTCGAAGGAGCCATCCCTGTGACATCTGAGGATTGGCAAAGAAAGAAAAATCAGGGTTGCACCAAAGGCTGAAAGACAAGGTCCCGGGTGAACACTGTTAAACTGGGCACTGTTTGAATCTACCCATCAGATCTCTGGCCATCTGAAGCTGTTGTAAGGTCAACGATCACTTCTAATGCCAGATGAGTGTGACACGTGCCAATAGGCCACTGGCCACAATGTGCTTAAAAAAAAACCAAAAAAACCTCAACCCAAATCTCCTACCCTGTCCCCAAACCCTGCCAATCCCAGGGGGAAATAAGAAAGGAAATAAAGGTGGCTTCAGGTAATTATTCTTTATGACCTGAAGGCTAAATACTTGCCTCTGTCTGTGCATACGTGTGCAGGATCAGCCTCTCTCATCAGGCAGACTGATCTGAAATCTCTGGCGGGTCTCGGGACGTTTGTTGTTCTGGCTCACGCAGACCTCCAGCTGCAAAATGTTTATTTGGCTGTGAAAAGTCTATGAAGTAACGAACTTTGATGGCTTCAGCATATTGTTTTCTCTTCCTTTTTTGGGATGCTGTTTGCCTCCAGCTCTCATGGGGAGTGCGTTTCTTTTTCTCTACAGCAGAAGTGTCGGACGCCTCGGGTGACTGGCCCAGGTATGAGCCATGCTCTGCTCACAACCCTCCCGTGGCAGTCTGTGCTACGAACACGTTGCCTAAAAATAACGGCATAATAGGACTGCACAGCACCATGATGTTTAACCTTGCTATGATTTCAAGTTGCTGGTAGTTTATTCTTGCTCATTAGGAGTTTACAGGTTGAATAATACCATGACACTGGGATTATTCATGGAGTCAAGTCAGGGAAGTAAACTCTGGCTTTGTGAGTGTAGTTGGGAAAGCAGATAGAGAAATATATTATTTCTTTAGTGACCTCTCTAAGACCTCCTTGTGGTGGTTGGTATAAACAAGCTGGTAATTGGAAAGTTTAGAATAAATAGAAGTCAGCTTTTTAAGACTTATGGATGTCCTACGTAAATGACCCTTCCAGAATGAAGCTCAAGTCTATATGTTATAAATCCTTTGCAAGGGGATTGTTTGCATATATTTTTAAGCAAACATTTACCAGCTGTGTGAAAGCATTAGGCTTGTTTAAAAACCCAGGAATATTTTACAAGTTGAGGACAGAGCGTGCTTTTGTGTGGAGTCTCAGGACTACATTTTCAAAAATACCTAGAGATTTCTTCTTATATTTTGGTTTCTAGATACAATAAGTTGAGAAGGAATTAATTTGCTTTTTGTCAGTGTTAGGCTGATGGTTGGACTAGATGATCTGAAAAGTCCCTTCCAAGCCAGGCAATTATATGATTCCAGTATCGGGAATGAAGTCCTGGATATTCATATGTATATTCCATGCTGGGAACAGCCAAATGCGAGAGGTCTGACATGTTTCTAGGGCCAGATGCAGAGGGCAGGCACCAAAGCTTTGATCTCTGCCCTTTGTTAATCTCCCTGCTCAAGGTGATGGCTCAGGTGTTAGGATTCAGCATCACATTTCAAAAGAGAAGGCATAGAAGCCTGTCATACCGCCAGTGAGAATCTGCTAGTGCAGGTGCAGGCTGAAGATGCCGTCCTATAAGCACCAAAGCAGGTAAATACATTTCAGATGGGACTAGTCCCATAAGGTGAACGATTTGTTGACAGAGACAATTTGAGCAATTGCTCATCAGTGAAAGTAAATGCTTCACATCCCAAGCTATTGCCTGCTTGAAGGGGAAAAAAACTAAATTAAAAAAAAAAATTCACATTTTGTATAAGCCTAGCACCTAATTCCAGCAAATTCTTGTGGGAAGATTTTCTTTTTTTTAAAGAGGTTTTTCTTGTTTCCTTAAAAACAGGATGAGACTGTTAGTTTGCAGGCGCTGCACTAACATAGATCTGCACTGTTACCACTGGATCTTTTAATCTAGGTTGATTGAAAATTGCAATGAATGTGTTTTTGTGATGCATTAACTTCTCTAATATCTCCTTGCAGATAAAGTTTCGTTTGATCTTAGTAGAGGAAGTTTAGCTGGAGGATAAAGCTAACTTTTAGGATTGCATAACTTTGCAAAGGAGTGAATTTTGCTCTTTATAAGCCTTACTATTTTCTTCTGGGGAGGGGGAAATGGGAGAGAAACAACTTGACAGGAATCAGTTGTTTTGATTTAAGAGAATGTGAGGAAATGGCATCTTCCAATAAATACAGATTTTATTAAAGTTGAATACCGTGACAAATAGTTGGGACTTAGAACTTCAGATTTGGTATGTAAGCAGAGCAACTCCGCTGAGATTTGTGTGCATTGCGAAGATTAATGAAATATACTTTGTAAAGAAGGGCAATGATTCACTGCGTAAAAATAGGCAACATCTTAAAGAGCTTGTAAACACAGCTATTAATTTTAGGACTAGAATCTTACACTCTTTGTCTTAGTCTGTGAATAATGCCACTGCTCTCCATGGCACCATTCAGCGGGTACAAATTCAGCTCTTAAACAGATTTTAAAAGTGGCCACAGTTGCATTTTTGTTTGCATGTTCTGTCCATCCTTTGAAATGTCTATGTGATACACTTACTGTATAAAATATTAATTTCTTCCATTTGAAGTCATCTTCTATACCACATCTATATCTTCTCTATCTGCCCTGCTTGACACAATTGCTGCAGTCAATTAGTAATGACAATCACAAAACGAGCTCCAGCTGCTGTGCCCCTCATTTTCTACCTATTTACCCCAGGGTTTTGCAGTCTAGAAAGTACTCCTTGACGCGAGTCACTAAAAAGATCTTGTGATTATATTTTTTTTCTCCCCCCCCAGTATTGATTCTGTTTAAGACTTAATCTGATGTTGCATTTCACTCTTGATTTGAAGGAAGGGGAATGACTTCTCTCTTCTCTTTCATCATCAGCCTCAGGTCTTGTAATTTTTATTCATTCTTTTCAGTATCAGGGAGAAGCTTTCTTTGGCTTGATGGCAGCTTTGTGGCAATCTTCCCAACAGCTCCTATCTTATTCCACTGTCTTGCTCTTCTGCATGAAGCGTATATTTGTTTTCTTTCAAAAGAAGGGAGCCTCAAAATTTGAGCAGGAGCCAAAGGCTCAATTCAAGCTCAATGGTATTAAATGTTATTTAATGGAACACAGCAAGATCACCATTTTCTATTGGACCCACTGGCTGCGGGTGTCTCTTTTTAAGCTGAATGCACAAGAAAACATATTTGGGTGCCAGCTCCTTTCACTTTTGACAAATAAACCAAAGGCCCATCTTGCTGCTTACACAGGAATATTTGTAATCACTTTGTACCAGCCACTTTCCCAGGCTGGAGCAGGCAGGCAGGAGGACAGATCAGGTGTAGAGACTCGCCTGAAAGAAGTTCATCAGAAATCAGGAATGATGTGAAGATCATTGCAACTTCCAGGACACGTAGCAGGGGGCCTGCAGCTGTTTAAGAGGGGGGTGGAATCAATAAGAAAGTGAGCAGTTTCCTAACCATGAGTAAATCCTGCACCTGGAAAGAGGAGAGGACTCAGGAGACTGAAACTGGAGTGGGAATGGGCCACGAAGCACCATTTTGAGTTGTGTGTCCCAGCACTGCCATAAAAGCCTTTATTTTTTTCCTCTTGTAAGTCCTAATAGACAAAGCTAGAGAACAGGAGCATGGTCTCTAACACCCGTTAACTTTGTGCATCTGAGTCAACTCTTTAATCTTTCATGGTCAAAAATCTCTTCTGCAACAGAGGTGTATTCTATAAAGCAGCTGAACTCCAGGATCTAATAAAGGGGGTATTAATGCAGCTGTTTCTGTTCTATGGAAGACACAGAATATGCAGTTAAGTTTAGCTATAGAGCTGCATGTGTGTTTTATTTTCTGTGTACAGTTCAGCATGTTTTGTGCTAATTTGTAATACATGGATCAGTGTATTCTACAGTAATTTACCCTAATTATTCAGGAATCATCCTCTACTTAATTGTTATGACTAATTTTTCAGCCTGGTTCTTCCATTAGCTGTGCCATGTAAGAAAGTAAAAAAAAAAAAAAAAAAGCATGTCATCACTAATTATCTCATGGAGCAATCGTGATTAATGCCACGCTAATGTCCAAGCAGATCAAGGAACAGTCCAGGAGCTGACACCCAGGCAAATTTCCCCTTGAAGTCACTGTAGACTTTGGCTGATTGAGAACCTCAGGACTAAGTCCAGAGCTTGCTTGCTTCACAAAATCAGGTAATGTCACTAATTTAGTGAATTCTTTCTGTTTCCTTGTGATATTTTTCTTGACATGACTGCTTCCTTTATTGTAGCATATCATGTTTTTTCCGAGATATCAAATAGCAAGCGTGCCTCACATTTTCTTGAGTACCCTTACTCTATCACCAGGATTTGTACTTTTTAAAACAGGAATTGCTTAATTAGATTATTGAAAACTTTCTGAAAGCTCTTGGAAGTCCTGTTCCGCTTCTTAAATTTTGGACTGCTCCGTGCTTATATGTGAAAGGGGATGTGTATGCACTTTAAAGTTGATAGCATCAACTGTAAAGTTTGAAACCTTATAGTAAACACATAGGTTTTTTGTTTTTTGTTTTTTTTTTTTGTTTTTTTTTTGCATCCAGCAATAGTTAAAAGCCTATAGGTATGGAAATCCTTATGTACGCACTTAACCTTCTCTTGGAAAGCCAGCCACCAGCGGCTGTGACGACGGCTCAGTAATTTCACAGAAGTAGCCATTAGCGTTTCCTGTCCTCCTTATGAACTTTGAAAATATTCATTGTTTACTCCTGATGATAGTGGCGCTGCAGATGCAGAGTCCTGCAGTCCCGCTCCGCGTTGGCAAGCGTGGGGAGTGATCGCACAGGCTCTTCTCTGACCCACACAGGGTTTAACCACCCCATGGACCCGGGTAGGCACAGCCCCAGGGGGAGCAGAAGCATCTTGAACATGGTCTGGGCAAGAGAAGGCAGCAGGACACGGGTCCCTTGAGACCTGCTAAGTGTCACTGGCTGATCTGGGCTTGCTGTTGTAGCAGGTGTTTGCAGCCCACGAAGCTAATTCCTGTTATTTCACCTCACCCCTTGACTGTAACCTGCAGAGAAGGTTGTCCTCTTGTGTAGTGAACTTCTGTTCGTTCAAGTTCTGGCACATATTTTTGCAACTGTGGAAGTGTTTTACCATAGTTGATGTGACATAGCAGGAAAAAAAATGTATGCTGGTTGTACAGAGCTCCGTGTTTCCTACAATTTACCCAAGCAGATTGAGATCTGAGATTTTCCAAAATATAAATAAATACAATAAAATACAGTGGAAAACAAGAGTTCTGCTACTGTAGCCACCTACTGAACTCACAGCTAGAGAGAGATGGAACATGCTGGCCACCCTGTATGAAAGCAGAGCAATTCAAATGGTTATGGATGAAAACCAAAGTGATTTACATGAAAAACAAAAGAAGAATTTTCTGGAAAACACCAAAGAGGTGATGGTTACATGGGAACCCACAGCTTCACAAGACCTTTTATTTTTATTTTTGTCCCTCTTCTTACCCATAACTAAACATTTATCCAAGTATATTGTTTGTCTGTGATACTATGCTCCAAAGAATTATTGCTCCTTCCTCCCATCAAATTAAGATTACATGTTTCGGCTCTGTAGGAAACAGGTAAAATGTTATGGTGTCTCCACTTCTCAACTTTTTATAAAAAGCTGCAGAAATGGGTACTGTGTTGAGACTGGTGCTAATGGGAAGGCCAGCTGAAATAGCACCGCTCCAGCCAAAAAGAAACAAACAAGTCAACGTGCACCTTATTTAAAACAAATGTTTTCAGAGCTAAACTTACTAATTTGATGGTGTGCACGCATTCCAGCAACACAAGTCACACACTGCAATAGTCCTGTAGGCTCTCACTGGCAGCTGCCTTAAAATTCCTACATCTTCAGTTGGGTTCATGCTGCATAAAGTGGCTTCTCGGATGCATTTAAACATTGCAATCACAATACTTGGTGGTAAAATTAAGAAGCTGAAGATTAATAAAGCAGAAGTGAATCACGCTTGTGACATGGTTTTTCACTCACACGGGTGTTTCTCCAGATCACAGCAGGTGACTGATTGCTAGCCCTGAATTCAGTGGTGGCCCCTCGCATCAGGTGCCAAAGGAAACGATGAATAGATTGGCTTTATTAACAGCCTCTTCTCTCACGAGGGATTTTGAGGGATGCTGGGAAAAAACAGGACTCTGCAAGTCCTGGGGGAAGGTTTTGGAACAAACATCACCTCTACTATAGTTGGCTCAAGCCATTACAACAAGTTCTTCACGTCCAGGGGTTGTTATGGTGTTTTCCAGGGTCCACAGAGCAACAGCCACACTGTGGTCATGCACTTATGGGGTATTTAAAAGTTAGTGATGGGCAATGTACTTCTGGTGCAGTAGAGCTCCAACTAAACATGCCAAATGGCCAGGCTGTCTCCTGATCCATGATGCTCGGCTTTTGCTGGAGGATATATGGAACAAAGCACTTGTACTGAGCTTCCCAGCCCCCAGTCCTTTTCCCCATCTCATGTCCCAACCCATGAGCTTGGACAGTGCCAGCATCTGCTGCAGAAAGCCGTGGCTCTCCCCTCCTTTGCTGGCGATGCTTCTCTTCTGCTGCCCAGCAAAGTGCTGGAGCAGAGCATGGCCAGTGGGCCTGGAGGGTCAGCGGTGGCCTTTGTGGCATCCAGGAGAGGAATAGGTGAAGGAAGGTTGAGTGCTGGGTAGGTTGTCCTGTCCCCCAGGGTTTGTGGGAGATAACCTAGGGCCCTATTTGCTGCAGTGGTGCAGTGAAGTCCCTTTAGGGGGACAGGTTGCAGCTCCCCAGGGAGGTCAGACAGGTCAGGGAGAGAGAGTGGAAAGAAGGAAGAGAGAAAGTTTTGGGACTTTTGTTCTCAAACAAAAAAGCTCAAGACTCTACTTGTTCCTGGTCTGGAAGGTTCAATGGTATTACTGTATTTAGTGGAGTGGGTGGGTTTCCCCTCTTTTTAATTACAGTTACAACTTGATACTCATTACAGTTAATTACCCTGTTGGCTTCTGTGAGGCTGTAGTGAATACTGGTATGGAATGAGAAAAAAAAAAAAAAGGTGGTGATAATAACTTTTGTTTGCAACTTGCTCTTATAAATGGATTGAACGTTTCAGACGGTTTAGTAGTGTTAGGGCTAGCTAAGCTTTAAATCCACACAGGTGTCTCCCTGTGATCTGTGTAGATCGTGAATGTATGGCTCCCAGCGATAATTACTGCTAGTGAAATATGGAGCTAATAAATGTCTCCAGTTAGTGGCAAATTGAAGAACATATTTTAAATAGTAAGAATATTGTTTGAACTCCCATAAGGGTAACAACATGTATCTATAGGCTTTGTTAATAAATAATTGCGGTGTAAAATTAAACATATGGAAAATATTTCCTTTTCTGTTTTCTGATTTATTACTTAATTTAAACATTTAGAGACCATGTTCTTTACTGCAAAGGAAAATAACTTTTGTATGGGCAGGTTATTAAAGATACTTGATTTTCGTCTATGAATTTGTTCCCCAAACCCTTATGCATGGGGAAACTTCTCCCTATAAATGGTTCATCTAGCTTCGATAGGAACATATGTGACTTCAGAGTCAACCTCTGAAAGGTGACTTGCAACAAAATTTGTCAGGATTTCAAGAATTCGTGTGACGTCGTTGTTCCGTGAGGCAAGCATCCCCAAGTCGGTCTGCTTTAAGGACTAGGCAGGGACCTGTTTCCAAGGCATCTGAACAACGATAGGTTTTGCCAGTTGGCAGCTGGGGGCCCAAAATGCCTATTACTTCTTAGTGCAAGTATGCCATGCTGCAGTCTGTGATTTAGAATTTAGTGTTTGCAAATCGTTTCTGAAAACTTTCTTTTGTTTCATCTTGTAAAACTTTGTAATTCAGCTGCCGCCTAGAGCGTTGTTATGCTTGAGGGTATTAAGTGCTGCAATGGTTTTGTTTTAAAAGCGTGGTTTAAATGTGTTTTAGGTGTTTTGAATTCCAAAAGCATTCTCTGAACATGGAGCATTTATAATTTCCAAAACTGAGGCTGAAATAAACTGTGGGTTTTATTTTTTTTTTTAAAGTAACAGAGCTCAGGCTATGGTTTTCTATAAAATCTTTGAAGCTGAGAAGATGTAACAAGCTTCTATATTTAGGACAAAATGTTTTGAGGCTGCTGGTGCTGAAGAGGGAATTCTTTCTTAAATACTTTAGCGTCTGTTTAACTGGCATTCTGGCATCATTACCAGACATCGCTCCATGTCAACTCAGGGTATTATTTTATTTGGTTTAGTATTTGTGCAGGTCATCGCACCTCCTGATTATGAATGATACCACAGACTAGGTTTCTTAGCTTAATCATGGCTAAGACAAATACCAGTGGAGTCTGATGGAAAACGTACAGCCTTAATAGATGTGCTGTTATGCCCTGTTGAATTTTGTTGTTGTATTTATTTTGCTCAGAAAGAGAAAACAAGTAATTAGCCAAGAAAGCTCACAGCTGCATAGCACACTCCCCTCTCTCCTATATACACACAGTCTATTGGTGTACACAAAACTGGCGCTAATGAAACATAAATAGATCCTTTTCCTGTGTAGAAAAGACTTTTAGCATTGAATGGGAATGAAAGCAATAGGATTCTTTGGAAATCCTAGTTATTTGGGTTCCCAGTTAAGATTTTGGGCCCTTTGTGGCTCCATACCTGGTGTGATGTCTCCCTGGATTTGCTCGAGGGGGGGTTGTTTTATGTGTTTGTTTAAATCTATCGGGAGATGGGATCCTGTTTGTGGCTTCTTGTAGCCACATTCTTTTCTGCAAGAATCTAAGGTTGTCTTTAAGTTCCTTTTTCTAGGTGGCTGAGGTTGTTAAAACCCTAACTGGAGCCTTCTCAAACCTCAGTCAGAGGCATCCAAGCTGGTATTTGCCTGATGTAAGAGAAATCCTGAAATCGTCATTCTGAGATTAATTGGTTGCCTCCAGGCTGTTTCAGGAGGTACTTTGTTATTGTGCCTGTGAGTGGTGGTTTAAAGGGCCCTCACTGATAACCCTGGCTCCTTGTGGGAGCTGGATCACCACTGGGCTGGCTGAGGCCATGTGTTACCTACCCCTCCATGGGAACCTCCAACCAGCCCTTTGGTGGGGCTGTGATGGGATTCAGCTGAGCTCTGGGGCCTTGTGAGGAGCAACCCAGCCTGATGTGGGCTGAAGAAGTGCTGTGAGTCAGCTGGCTGCCAAATATGAAGTGAATTTTATCTTCTTTCTGAAAGTACAGGAACCTGGGAGCGAAATGACTTTTCTTTTTTTTTTCCCCACTCAAAAATTCCAGGAGGAACCTTTTTTTGCCCAGATGCTCCAACACAGACAGCTGCAGCCCCTCCATGTGCCAGTCCTTCTCTTCCTCCTCCCATGGATTTCAGGCCACGTCTCTGGTGTGCTCTGCTTCCAGCAACCATCCTTTGTTCTAGAATTAAGACTTCTCTTCATGCAAGCCTCCATCTGTAAATCATGACTTTCCACCACTAAGATCAAAGTTCTGCCCCACCTTCTGCTATCTCCCCCTTGACTTTAATTTCTCACCTCAGTTCTTAAAACCAGTGTTTCCTGAGAGGCTTGGCAGGCAATGAATTGGGTCCTTTCGGCACTGTGCTATCACCCGTGCCCTCCATGGCATCTGCAGCTCGCTCTTTCTCAAGCTAAAATAGCCACCCACTTGCAGACCTGGCTGTACACCAGGTCTTGGGCATTGACAGTCACGTTTATTCTCTTCTCTGCGAGAAATGCCATCACGTCCTCTGTCCTTTCTTCACCTGTGGTTACTCTGGAGTTTCTTGTTTTCAAAAACGAACAAGCAATGCAATGAAGTCATGGCATTTATCTCTGTGCCTCCGTAGCTGCTCTGGTCAGAGATGCTTCAGGTTTCAGGCACAGCAGGATCCTCACCATGGTGCCCCGTGCTCTTCAAGACCTTGAATACAATTTCAATAGAGCTTTCTGCATTTTATTTTAAAAGGAGGAAAAGCAGTTTAGCTTCAGATAAGACAGGATGGATTTGGCTTACAAAGACTGCATGAAATGTGGCAGAATCCTATCCTCCCAGTAGGAACAAGCTAATGAATTCCCCATTACTGTTCTCCTAGAGCAACTCAGAAGAAAAGAGTTTTCTCATTTAGTGAAACATGTTTCCCTTCTAATTCTTCTGTGCTTTTTTTAACAATTACCTTTCTGTTCCTTGGCATCGATAGGAAATGTCCTATTTGAACACCTTTGAGAAGTTCACTCAAGTGGTTAGGGAAGTGCTGGCCCAAGCTCTGCCACATCTTGCCCGTTATCTAGCAGAAACCCCTCCTTCAGACTTTCTGCACACGGCATGGAATTTCCTCTTCTGTCTGGCTGAATTTTTGGAGAGCCTTAAACATTGGCAGTGGCTCTGCAAAATTCTTCTGGGGAACTTGGTAGAAGTTGAGCTGAAATGGTGAATTATAATGAAAGCAAAGAGCATAACCCCGTGTTATTCCCCACGAGATTCAGTTTTTGCTGTCACTTTGCCAGCTTGGTGGCTCTGTGTGTGTGTGTGTCTGGGGCTGCTGGACCCCCAGCCCCATGGAGCTGCTCTCGGTGAGTCCCTGAAGGTTTGGGCTCTTGAGGCTTAAACAAAATGCCCTTGTCTCAAAAAGCAAGGCTTCCTTTTCCAGGATGCATGCTTGTAGATGGCAGTAGGGAGGTGGGGGGTAGGTTATAGACAATGCTAAACTTTCAAAAGATCTCTTCTTCCTATAGGCAGGGGTATTGTATACAGGAATCGTAAACTGGCCCCCAAACTGGTTGCATTTAGCGCTGACAAATCTGAAAGGTAGTGGTGACTAAGTTAGATAAACTTTGAAATGCCTAATTGTTCTGTTTTTCAAATGCACCCTCACAGTAATATTCAGTGCTTTAATAACAGTTTCCTTAGAAAGTTCAAAATGTTTTATATGTCACGATGCCAGACAAAATAACTTGTAGGGAAACAAAACAAATATGTAATTCTTAATGGGAAAGGTCACTTTTCTATCCCTTCCTCCTACCTGCTGGAAACAGTTGTTTAACTGTGTGTGTTTGGCCATCTGAAGCGGTGCCCCCTCCTCGAGCTGTGCTCTCTGCATCTCCCTGTCTGGTTTGGAGAATTCCAGCCCCTTATCGCAGCCCTCGGTCCCTTTGTGTGGATGTGGAAACAGCTGTTGCCACATATTTATCGTGAAGTCGTGAGCCGCCCCGGTGTGCAGCCCAGCGGCAGCACGGGGACCCTCTCTGGCCACAGCAGATAGAAGTGGCTCCTAAGGGCTCCGAAGGGCAGTGGGTGCCCCTGTCCCTGCACAGCTCAGGGACCCTTATCTTGGCCGAGAGCGGGGCCAAGCCACAGGGAGCTCTCACTTTTTTTTCTCACTTTGCTGGGCTCCAGTCCCCACCAGAACTCGGTACCTAAAGCGCGGCACGCGGTCACGTAAGGCAAAAATTAAAAAAAAAAAAAAAAAAAAAA
>VZRU01020919.1:22704-53616 GCA_013398155.1 Pedionomus torquatus
GGGAAATACTGCATCAGGGATAAGATGAGGTCGTCAGCCGGTGTTGAGATCTTAATTGTGCGTGCTTGGCAGGCTGAGAAGGTGGCTGGAGCCTAATCAGAGACTGGCCCTGTCCCCTGTTCTGGGGGACAATCGATGTTCCCAGGACACAATGGGAGGCGAATGACGTACTTGCACGCACACAGAGAGAGGAAGCCTCCACTTGACAAAGTGGATATTTTTGCGTGTAGTTATTTTCTTCCAGTTTCACCCCTTGTGTGTCAGCAAAGAGACGGCAGGTCTCCTTTACCAACGAGTTAGAGGAAGTGAAGTTACAGAAAGGAATCAAAATGGCCCATTGCTGAACGACTGCATTCCCATACCGTCTGTGAATATGACGTGTGTTACGTGTACACACCTACACGCAGAGATACGCAGTCCCCTGTGTAACACAGAGTTGCAGAGAAATAGTTCCCTTCCACTAATGGCTGCAACCACTTGAAATTCCTGGGGGAGACAGCAAGAGTTCTTTCCCAGCTGTGATTCCTCTTCCTTTTGCTGCAGCTCTTCCTGGGGCTCTCAGCTGGCCTCGCTGCGGCAAACTCCGCTTCTTACTTCTTTATCTCAAGGTCCACGAGCTCTTCTCCCAGGGCCGTCGCCTCTCATTTGCCTCACGGTACAACCTGACACGTACCTCGCTGCCTTCTTTGCTTTGTGCCTTTTGTAGCGCTTGATTTGTGTACAACCCCCCCTCTCTCCTTATTTCCACGCAGGCATCTCTTCAAGGAGTGTGATCTTTTATCTCCTGCCACTTGATATGTTCGCAATTTAAAAAAAAAAAAAAAAAAAGTGATGTTTTGCAGAATGCTACAAAAGGCTGTGAAGTTTTAGGACCTCTTGTAAATGTTTTATGATAAATACTACTCTGGAATCTTTTAAGCACACCTGCACTACATCTGGCTCTCCAGCGAAGGTTTAACTCGTTTGCCTGAAGTGTTTTACTTTTTAATTACATATATAATTTGGAGTCTGTGTGTATTGTACTAGGCACATAAGAATTGTAGGGGATTGTGCCTAAAAAGAAGTGGGGCCTTGGGTTTTACTGCTGATGTCTATAATCTTGACTTTTTGGGGGTTTATTTTTGTGACGTTAGCTAAAGCCAGATGACTGAGGAAGGCATAATGCTTTGACTGGCCCATAACAAAATGTTGGGGAAGGGGTTTTTGACTGCACCAGCCAAGTATCACCGGACAGCTGAAGTCTGAGGCTTCACACTGATTTTAGATGTTTGACCCAAACACCCGTGCTTGCTTCCTCATGCTTCCTAGTCATTTGATAGAGATACCAGCCCAGTCCTGCATTGTGCCTCCAAGAAGCTGAACTGTCACACCAAGTGGCCTTCTGCAGGTACCTGGACAGAGGAGCAAGAGGAGCAGCTAATCCTATTCTTAGCTTGGCATGCCAGATATCTGCCAGAGGCCAGCCTGCCAGAAACGGCTGGTGACATATTTGTCCAAGGGAGGGAAGTTTCTGCCAAGATGCTGTGGGTGCTGCTGTATGGAGTTGAGTTTAGAAGGAGAAAAATCTGTGAAATGTGAACTCAAAAACACAGCTGTTGTTAAAGAAATAAGGAGCTGTTCCCAGTAACACAGATATATTCAAGATACAGATATTTTTAAAAAATTATTTTTTAAGTATCAGGAAATTAAACAGTAAATGCTGTGGTGTCAGCCAAAGTTAACTCTACCTAATACTTTTGGCTTGGCCACCAGAGGTGGTAGCAAGCTGTATGTGCAGTTAAATGCTGTTTTTATTTCATTTCATTTTAAACTTAAAGCCCTTTATGCAGGTCAAACATTTTGGGACTTGTGCTTGACTGTCACCCAGCAGTTTCGTCTGTGTGTGCGTAACCCGGCGGTGAGTACGTGTTACAGTTCTCCCTCTGTGCCTGCTCTGGAGCAGTTATAAATTTGTTAACAGCTTCGGGAGGAGAGCCTGGCTCCACAGCCTGTGCTTGGGGCTTGTCCTGCAGTGCCTTTGCTGGCTCAGGATGGCAGCCACTTACAGATGCTCATCAGATTTTTGTAAGCCACTAAGGGGAAAGGAACAAACCAACAATTTAAGAACAATTCTATACCTGGCAAACAGCTGCTCTCTGTTGTCTGAAATCAGGGCTGCAGGGCATTCAGTCTGCCACAGGCTCTGCCAGGCATCCAGTGAGGTCCTCTGAAGCACCCACCCCACCCCTCTGGGGACTCTTGTACCAGGAACTCCCCAACTGGGAAATACAGCTTGTTCCCTCGGTGTGTTTCCAATGACCCCAAAGTCAGAAGCTTAAATCGGAGGGTGTGAAGCTTCCCCCGAGGCACCTGAGCCCATTTCATCCCACCTCCCTTGGGCTGGGTGCAGAGGAGCTCTGCTGTCAGAGCAGGGAGACCTGCCTCCTCTGCTTGACTCCTCCCCTTGGGAGATGCCACCCATGTTGTGGAGTTATCACTGGAGAGTTAATTATTTTTATTTCCCCTGCATTCTTTAGGAGTGGATGCCAGCCAGGATTTAGGCTACACCTGTAGTGGTCAGGATGCCCCTGGTGGGCACAAGAGGGGATTTGGCTGTGGGAGTCTGCAGGTGGCAGCGCTGTCTGGGCCGGGGCTGTTGCTGGCAGGATCCAACATGCTGGGGCTCCTTCTGGAGGACCTCAGTCCTGTGGTGCTCAAGCTGGAAATCTTCAGGTGCTCCTGCTGCAAACTGGGTGTGATTCTGGTGCCAAGGGTGATGCAGCTATTTAGGATGTAGTGACATCCGAAAGGACATCAGTGTGGAGACAGGAGGTGACTGTGGCTCCTGTGTTGTTTGCTCTAACCGTGAGCAAAGGGGGATGCTGATACCTGTGAACAGGTTTTGGCTGTCCTTATCTGTGCCCTGAAGAATTAATGCAGAGTATTGCTACTTTGGATTCTAAAAGCCATGGATTTCATGTGTGGATATAATATAAAAAGTCACTATAGTTCAGCAGAAAAATATTTGGACCCACTAGGCAAGGGATTGTTTTTATTATCTGCATCTTGGGTAGCAAATCCGTTCTGATAAATGCAGACAATATCAAGTCCATTGTTGTTGGCACCCAAAAATAACAGATAAGTTGTCTTGGGCAGTTCTAGTGGATGATGTCCAAAGATGACAGGCTTTTTGCTGCTGATAAGTTCAAAGTAAATGTAGTTTTTTAGGTATATAGGAGGATTGTTGTTACTTCTGAGTACTGAGTGTTCCTAGTCTAGTTACGTAAGAACAAACAGTGACGAAGTTGGCGTGAAGCCTTCTTCAAGGTTTATTTGGATCACAAAGAGAGTTCCCTACTCTGTAAAAAGAGAAAACTGGGTTGATTTCACACTTGAAGCCATTCACTATGAATGTCTGTAGCAGCACCTGGCAGAGGTCCCACTATCACAGAATGAAGGCACCAAACCGTGTATCGAAAATACAAGAAGAGCAAAGCAGCCGGGCAGGACATCTCTGTCAAGGAAATTGATGCCTCATTCATTAAGCCCTACAGTATGTTTTCCTTAGACATCCTGTGCCTCCTTTGGGGTTTTAGAATGAACCATAACAGCATGTTCCCACAGACAAAGCCTGGTGCTCATTTGTCCTCACCAGGTCAAGCTCTTCATTAGTGTGCGGGCAGAGACCCTCCACTGAATCAGATTATTGCAGGGGGAGCTTCATGAATTAAAGCAAGATTAAAAAATTACACTCCTACTATAAAAATGAAACTAAAACCCAACTGATAAGGCTTTAGAAGTCATGATCCAACCTTACTGATGAAATAAGTTTTCAGGCAACTGACATTTTTGCAGTTTACCTATATTATAGCTAGGTCTTGTCCAGGGAAATGTTCGTGGTATGTAGTGAAGGGGCTGGGGAGGGGTCCAGTTCTGTTTCATGCCCAAACTCCATCAGTGCCCAGCTGAACCCGTAGCAAAGCGTCTTGTCACCTTTGCCTCTGATTTCCCGTCGATAAAATGACAATGAACCCAGTTTTGCAACAGGATGGATGCATCATAAGACATTTCAGAAGTGCTTCAAGATCTTCATAGGAAAGCTTATGCTTCTACAGAAGAATAAAAGGTATTTACTTCTGTATGTGGTTGTTGCTGTGATACACTCTGTAGCCTTGTGTATCTTTCTTAGGCTTTTTACAACAGTCCCTTCTCACAGCTGTTTCTCCTGTTTATGTCCTTACAAGAAACAGGGACATTCCACATTTGACAATCATTCCCTTCATCCTGGAGTTTATATGCAGTTTAATACAAACTTAATTCAATTATGTGTGATTTTCATTCCCTTCCACTCTGTACTGGTAAGGTGGTGGGAGATGAATGGAAGGTGTCTTCATCTGCATAGATTTATGACTGGGAACTTCTGAAAGCCTGTTGGCCAAAAGTGATGGGGCCAGAAGTAGCTTTGAATACAGCAATAGCTTGAAGGCTTTTAGTGACACCTCTATAGCAGTAGCTAATAGGCATTTTTGCTTCAGCCTCTGAATTTGCTCAGCCTAGGGAACAGATACTTCTTCACTAATCTGCTGTGTAAGTGCTGCAGTGTTTGTGGCCAGTTCTGGTATCCACAGCATCATCCTTCATTCTGCTGTTGAGAACTTTTTCTGTGATTAACTGGCAGAGGGAGCCCTGGCCAGTCTGAGAGCTTTCTCTTATGTTTACTATCATTATAATAAGATATTTGACCCATGCAATAACAGCATTAGTGTTGGGTCCAAACCAAAATCTTTGGATTCAAAATGCTCTCAACTTTGGGAAATGGTCAGACCCAAATTTTGTGGCTTGGCTGAAGCTCTGAATGAAATGAAAGCAAACGTGCCTAGGATTAAAACTCCTTTAGAGTCAGAACCTTTACTTTCTTTTGAAAGATTTTCATTTTATTAATTTCCAATGTTTGCAGTGCTTCTTAGATCTTTGCAGATGCAGTCGGGTTTCTCTGCTGACGTTTTTTTCCCCAGATCCTTCCATACATATGGATTAGTTTCACAGCCTTCTAATACAGAGGAAGCTGATGTTTTCCCCTTTGACTTTTGGTTGTTTTCACCTCTGTAGTGCGAGGAAGAATTAGTGCAATTGTTGACTTCATGTTTATTGGCTTCAAGCTTGTTTTTTTTTGTGTTGCATAGGTAGATGCATACTTTTATATGTCATGCTTAGAAAAAATAATGGTGACATGGTTTTAATTAAGTTGGTCTGATATCTGAAGCTAAACTCCTTAGGAGTCCATCTAATGCTTTCCCTTTGGAGACTTGTGTGCTATTGAGTCTTTGATACACGAGGTCCGCTGCGGGCCAGGCTCTATATGTTACAGAGAAATCCCTAGTGTAGGTACGGTGTTTAGGGACGGCGTTAAACGCTGCCAGGTAGCTACAGAAGGGCTTGAGGGCCCTGAGTTGAACTTTTTTGTTTTGATACTGGTTCATTACTTGGCAGATGACAGCCCAATTTCCCCGACTGTTTATTTTTGAGAAGAGTGCAAGTATTTTCAGGGCTCCTTTGCAGCAACTAACTTCTGCCTTTCTGAAAAGTCCAATCACAGGCATTTCTCTTAACCCCTCTGTTTACCCCCTTTATAAACAAAGATTAAGGGGACCTCCCCAGGAAGTGGATGTTTAAGTCCTTGGAGGACCTCAGTGACTTGATCTGCACGAGGGGGAGGTGGTACGTGCTTGCACATCTTCGGGATGCACGAGGCTGGCACAGGCAAAGAAACCTGGAGTTGATTTTCCTTCCTCCTGCCTGGCTCCGCAGCACTGCTCGTGGCTCCCCCTTCCCCCTGCCTGTCTGTCTGTCTGTCCGTCCGTGCAGAGCCACCACGTACCTTGGCTTTCAGCGTTGCCCCTTTGCTGCACCAACCGGGGGCCGTGGTGGGGCTGGCACAGCCCCCAGCCCCGTGGTGGCCTCCGCTCTGTGGGCGCCCTGGCAGCCCGGCTGCCTCCCCGCCGTCCCCGCTGGCGTGGCAGAAAGCTCAGCGGAGAGTCTGGGGAATGCTCCGTGGTCAGGAGAGACCACCGAGCTGCAGCTGGCGGCTTGTGGGCTGGACCTGACCGGCGGCAGGGCCTGGCTCCATGCCTTCTCCTTGGTGAGGACGGGGAACGGGAGCTTGGGCACAGCAACCCCATTTCTGCTCCTTTGCAGCAGCTGAAGACCTGGCCTCAGTAACTGGAAGAAACACAAAACATTCCTGAGCCTGGAAAGGATCCACAGCTCAATTCTGGGCTTAGGATCCTCTCCACGGTCTGCTTTTCAGTGTTTGTGAGGTTCATATTTATATTAACTTTGGAGGGCTGTCAGGAGGAAGCCAGATCAGCTCAGAGAGCTTGTGGTTGGTGCTTCTTCTAATGCTGAATCTAAGCGCTCCAATTCCTTGACATTATCACCACTGGAAAATAAAAAGGCATAAATAAGGAAAAAAATAGACTTTGGTACATTGTGTTGATAATGTGAGGGTGGGAGACATCCACAGGCATACATTCTACACGTACCTTTACATGTCGTGCCTGAGGAAAAGAATTATTTCAAAAGTGTGCTTCGTAATGCATCATCCAGACCTTAACGGTCTGAACAAAACAGCAAAGGCTCAGTCAACTAATCTTCTGAAGATAATATCATGATAGTTCACGTCATTTCGGGGTGGTTGGTTTTGGTTTTTTTTTTAGCAGGCTCTGTATGCATTGCTTAACATTAAAAGGCTAAGGTAAATTATTTTCCTCTAGAAATGTCAGCTGCAATAAATCCTTCCTCTTCCCCACTCCTCTAATGGAGGGCTTGGCATTTTCAAGCCCTGACTCACCTTGCTTCCAGAAGCCCCCTTCTTGCCAGCTGAGCTTTCCAGTGACCAGTGTCTCTGCTGCTCCACACTTTATTGATGCTCCTGGGATGCTTTACCAGGGACCCCTGAGGCCATGCTCCCGTCCCCATCATCTCCAGCTGATCTCCTCTAGCATCCCAGGCATTATCTTGACACTTACAGCTATGCAGGGACCCAAAATGGCATCTGCCATGTTAAACTCCTCTCTCTCATTATCTGCAGCCCCTTGAAAACCTTCTTTCAGCTGAATGGCCCATATTTTAGGTGCAGGATGTGCCGTACCCTGTGAGTGTACGGTATGTATATGTACTTTGTGGTATGTGCTGATTGAGCTCAGTACAGCTACTCTCTGATACAGCTTTATAACATCAGAAATATTTGCTTGTGCATAATATCAAGTCCTTGTTGTCGTGTTTATTCTGTGGCCACCGTTGCCGGTGGGATTCGGGCTGTACCTACAGGAGTGCTTTTATGCGTCTGTACATTGTAGAAAACGAGTGCACCCCACTGTTTGTCCCTGTCCCCAGCTCTCTGCCCAGAGCTCCCTTAACACCGCGCTGCCTCGCCGTCCAGGATCATATTCTTTCTCCAGACTGGAAAAAAAAGGAAAAAAAGAAAAAAAAAAGAAAGAAAAGAAAAAGAAAAAAAAAGAAGAGCCCAGTTCCTTTTTGTGAGCTTTGCGCCTGGATTCATTTACTGCAAAGTGAGGGCTTGGTAGTGTTTCGTGAACGTACGTTTCAGTATTATTTAACCAGAAAAAAAAAAAAAAAAAAAAAGAGTGGGAGGAAGATATTCAAGTTCTGCAGAGTGAGGCTGAACTGACAGTGTTAAATGCTTATTTGTTCTTTCTTCTGCGTTGCCACTGGAAAATGAGAATGTGAGGGTGGAGCAGAGCGAAGGGTTGTTTCGTGGCAGTGCCTGTGCGTGGTGACCAGGGTCCGGATACGGCGTGGTTGTGCCTGCGGTTAAGCTGGTCGGTGCGAGCGGCTTGGCCACCACCAGCCCCACATGACGTAAAGGTCGCCTGGCCCAGGGTTAATTCTATTGCCACCAGACTTCAGCAAAAATAAATACATAAAGCTTTATAGAACCCGAGGGGGAGAAGGAGGAATGAAAATTATGGTGCCCACAGATTGAGTGGGGAGAGTTATGGGTGTTGGTAATGAGTAACTTAGAACATCTGCAGACTTTTTATTATTATTATTTTTTTTTAGTGTTTTCCATTTCCCGGCTTTGTGGTAGAGCCTTTTTTAAAAGACCTGAAGGCAATGTTGTATCCAGCAATAGGTGAATTTAGAGGCTTGGACGCCTTTCATTTAGGCCAGTGCTGAGATCCAGCATTCAAACTTGGAATCCAAATTTCACTTGAATAATCTCAATTTGCCAAGTCTATGTACATAAAGAAACTCATCCTGTCCCTTCCCAACACTAACACCGCCCCCAAAAGTGGGGTGGTGACAGAGTTATTTGGCTGGTGTGGTGTTACCTGTTGTTCTGTGGAGGGACCACAGTGCAGTCACCGGTGTGGAGACACGTTCTACAGGCTCTGCCTTTGCCTTTGGGCATGCTGGGACCCCCAGTTTCACTCTCTGCTGACACTTCTCCCCTCCATCCCCACAGGCACGGTAACATCAGTAACACCTACATTCTCCTTTCCATCCGGGAGTGCTTTAGATTTTTAGGAAAGCTTTAAAAAAAAAATAATTCTCTGCTTGCAGAAATAGATCTTCAGGCTGTTTGGGGCACAGTAGGTCCCCACTGCTTGGGACAGGGCCAGCAGAACCTGGTTAATATTCAGCTTTCAATTTTTTATTTTATTTTTTTAAGAACTGATCCATATTAGATATTTGAGCATGTCATTCCTCTGTTGTCATCTTTCAAGAGAAGAGACATGTCTTCTTCCATATTCTCAGTTTAATCAGAAGGCTGAAAATAGGTATTTGGGGATTCCAGTATTATTTATTTTTCCGTATTGGGAAATGAGTCATCAGTAAGTGACAACGTTGTCTCCAATCAGAGGGAGTCGGAGCTTGTGGATGCCGAGGAGTCATCTGCTAATTATGACTCCTACCTGCACACTCCTACAGCCATTCTTTGAACCTTACCGTGTTCCAGGGGTTGCTTTTGCCTTTTACTGGTTTTCTTCCCAGCAAGCTGAAAAGGACATTTCACTCTGTCAGTGAGGACACATCCTGAGAGGTCCTGAGTGCCTTTTCATCCTCGTAAATTGAGGGGCTGTCACAGACCAGTCGGCATCGCTCAGCGCTCTCTCCATCAACTACATCGTAGAAGCATCTATCAGCGGCAGCAGTCATAAAGTCACCCATCAATATCTCTGCATTTGAGCTGCCACATGCTCGTTGCACTGATAAAAAGTCACGTGTGTGGGCCAGGCTGGGATGGCTTTACTGGAAAGACGGCTGAAAAGCCATTTCTCTTCCCTGGGAGACAGGGAGTGCTTGGGGTTTTCTGCTTCATGCCAGTGCTGCTTACTGCCAGATCTTTAAGTCCTGTTAAGTTTAGCATAGGTCTCAAGATGTATACCGAGTGCTGCCTTAAGATGTGAAATATGAAAACTGAAGGAAAAAAATCAAATCTGGCATTTTACGTGCTGCTCAAGACCTTTGCCTCAGCACTGTAATCCTTTTTTGTTGTGCTTTCACTCTGATATGAAGTAGTTTTTTCTCCCTTCAGTGCTGAAAATTAATTATTTTGAAGAGCAGAATGAACCTTACTTTAAAAACCATTTGTTTTCTGCATTAAGGAGTATAGCTGACTCTAATTCTAGGGAAAAGTAATCTTGGCTATAAGGGAAAAGAAAAGTAATTACAAATAACTGTGTGAAGCCAGACAAGATTGGCTGGACCTTGAGGAAAATGTATCTTAATCCCTCAATCTGACGGTCGCCTGGCAGTCAGAGCAGGAAAAGAAAGTCACTGGGGTTTTTTTCCATCTCTGTGAGGTGGGAAATGCATATCCTACTTCAGAGATGGAAAACGAATAAATAAGTCTAGTGGGCAGGGTGACAATTGCAGAGGCATTCTTTCCTCGAGATACTGCGTGCAGTCAGGATATTCTGGGTTTCTGGCGATAGGGGTACCACGGGCCCTGCCTCGGTCTCCTCTGCACCTCACGTGGGGGTTTGCAGAAGAGCCACGTTACTGAATTACAGAGGGCTTTATCTGGTGTCGCGTGTTCATTGTGGCTGTGACTCCAAGACCTAAACAGAACTGGAACCCTGTGGAAAAGCGGAGGAATAAACTGTTTATGACCAAATAGTTTGCAGTTTGAGGCAATAAAAAAAACCTAAAAGGTAGAGGAGAGAGACAGGATCTGTTCAGACATTCATATGTGTGTGCGTTATGTGTGTATGTGCATGCTTTGGTTATGCTAATAAATATGCAGCCTTTTGTATATATATGACTAGATATTCATACAGATACACATGTGGAATGCTTCCTCTTTGCTGATAAAACACGTTCTTGTGCATAACAAAATAATCAATCGTGTGACGTCGCCTTTCAAATTAAGGCTTGGGCTGTGTGCTTGCAGCCTAAAGATAAAAAAGGTCCGCAGTCTGGGATCGTGCAGATCCCACCTAAATAGTTCCCACACCCTCAGCTTGGCCTTGGCTGCCCTTAGGACCCTTGGATGTGAGTCCGTGTGTCGGGTCTCAGGCTGGGATTATGTCTGTGATGGTTGCTCGGGGTTCAGTGGAGGAAGCGTGAAAACAAAAGACCCCTTGAGTGGCTTCCAAGGAGGCCCTGGGACCACGCTAGGGAAGCCTCTGTGCTAAGGCAAACTAATTCTTCTAAACTCCTTCTCCCTAGTTAAAGTTTTGTTGCTTACAGTGATCAGAATAAAACCCAGCTGGGAGGTGAGCGCTTTGCAATCTGCTTGTGCTTCCAGACCAGATGGATTCAGTGTTCCCCGTGTAGCAAAGCTCAGCCTAAGGGCAGACAGCGCACAGGAGGCGAGGGGGCTCTGCTGATGCTTTGGAAGCATTCATGGCCATCGAAAATAGGCGCGTTGGGAAGTCTAGATGAGATCCACGCTCGCTCTCTGTGGCTGTTGCCGTGAGTCAGGCTTTGGCTGTTCTCACTTCTCCACCAAGTCTCCAGCAGCTAAAAAGATAACAGCTCAGGCGGAGAGGTAAGAAGTGGTTCTTCTTCAGCAGCAGCGGGTTTCCTGCTGTGGGCGGGTGGGGATCTGCTGGGTACCTTGTTAAATGAAGACAAGTGATTGCAAAGCAAGCCCTCTTTGGAAGACATGAATTGGCCACATTTTTCTAATTCCGTCTCTAATGAATCTTGTGTTGATAGCAGAGATAATTACAGTTGTTGGTGAGAGTAGGGAGATGCCATCTCGTGCATGTGATCTCGGGGAACCTATCTGCATCCTCTTGTATAGCAGGACAGCACAGGACAGGACCGTGGTCCTGGGACTCTGGAGGCAGGTCCGATGGGAACTGGTCTCCTTTCCAAGCCATGGAAAATTTCCCTTTGACCTCAGTATACAGCCGTTTCAGGTCTTCCAAACACACCTCCTTGCTGAGAGCACTTTGATGCTCATCTTCAGGGACAATCTGGAGTGCCATAGCAAAGCATTTGAGCAGACCCATCACACTGGATATTTGCCATCTTTGGTTTCTCCCACTCTTCCAGTTGAGCGGAAAAGTGATGTTCCTGCTGTAGCCCGTGGGGCAACATCAATGCTGTATCTTAAATGTCTCTGGGGTCTTTACTTGTCCAAGTTTCCTAGATGGCCACAAAGTTTCGATGTTTGGTTTTATGACTTTTGCTATATCGTGAACTGTCAGACTTTGAGGCCTGAGGTGACTTTGCTTCCCTTGCAATGTTGAAAATTAAAAGGAAATAAAAATTCTTGTACTTCAGGCTTTAAAATGCCCTTTAATGCAAGGGGAGAACCTTGGGTACATTTAATGCATTTCATCTACAAGAAGTGCTTTTAAATGATGACTGCATTAAAAGTATTTCCTAAAAATGCAGTAGAGAGCACTGGGTATTTATCAACAAATAGAACTGCAAATGAAAGAGGCAGTTTGTTCGAGGTTTATCTCTGAAAATTATTGAAGCGTTTACAGAAAGGTTTTGTCAGGTAATTTACATATTCATGAGCTGTAATGTCTCCAGTTGCTGTATTTAGTTGATAATGCCTTTTTTCATACTGTAATTAAAATTTTTTGATCTAGGTTATTTTTCAACTGTTTGCTCAGGTGCACCAAAACAATTGATGTTTTGTTTGCTTGTTGCTTTAAATACAGCTATTACATGTTAAAATGTCAGTTGTGAGAAAAGCGTTCGTACCCGACAAATGTCTTGAAGGACCCTCGAGGTGGGTAGACTCTTGATGCTGCCGTGTGAGGTGCCCACAGCTACAGTCACTCAGGCTTCATTTGCCCAGACCGGTGCATGCTCTCCCAAAACACTGTGAAAACGGGGGCACTAAGGGTTGATGGAGCAGGAGGAAGGTGCCCGTAAATCTGTTTTAAATGAAAAATTCTTGACCGTTTTGCAAAGCTGTTAGAAAATCTGTAGCTGTCTTCTGGAGGGGCAGAGAATTTGCAAAGTGGACATAGAAAGGTGAAACTAGAAGTGAGAGTGGACGCAACAGAGAGCGGCTAAATACCTGGCGCTCGCCAAGCCTGAGGCACGACAAGCCAAGCCTGTGGCTGTGCTGCGCTGCCCTCTCTTCACCGTGAGTGGGTTAAGGCAAACGTAGGCGCAAACAAACCCGGTTGCAAGACCCCCCCAGCACACTCCTGAACTGGAAAATAACAGAATGATCAAGTACAGAGTGAGGCAAAAGAGGGATGAGAGCAGCGAGGCGCCAGGCAAGTTGGTTGGAGCAAAGCCCAGAATCACCGATAGAGTCCATCCATTCCTCTTTTTCCTTGAAGCAATGAAGATTTGTGTCTACGTGTGAGGGCAAGAAGAGAGAAGTTTCTTCAGCAATCTATTCTGCAAGTGTCTCCCTGTCTAGTAATCCTGTGCTCAGGACTGCAGGCTGCTGTGGTCTGCTTGGGGCATGGAAATCCTGTTCCATGGGCAGTATGGAAGCAAATGAGATTCTAGTTAGAACAAACACTGTGAAATTTCTCATGGACACAAACTATGTTCTTTTTAGAAAAGGTTTCTCCTCTCTCACATTTGTCATCGGTCAGTATTTCAGTGAAATATTTTGATGAGACTAAGGTATTTAGCTTTCCACCTCTATCAGTTGGTGTTCAGTTATACATCTGTAATAGCGTCCAAATCTAAATGATGAAGCTAAGATGATGCATTTTGACTGTATCAAATGGCAATATTCCAAACCAGTCAAGTCTGAATTGTCTCAATCATTTTTAGTGAAAACATTGACAAAATGTGTACCTTCTCATGGAACACTTGGGTTTAATGGAAGCATCATTTCCCAGTGGGAAAATGTGCCATCAAACAGACTGTCAACAGCTGCTGGGCTGAGAACATGCTAGTGGACAATGAGAGGGGAGGGAAAAAAGGCACACGTGTCACTGACACACACATGCACCGTTGATAAAATCAATTTCAATTTACTCAAGTTGCTCTACCATCACTTTCAATTACGTATGCCAAGGAGAAAGCTACAGCATCCAGCTGTGGGAATCAACAAGACAATTGTGCAGCAGTCGTGGAAGCAACAGTCAGCAGAGAAATGATTTGCATTTGCTTTTCCTGACAGCTGATATTTTCCTGATAAATTGCTGCCCTTTGTTGTTCTAGTTGCTTTGAAGAATCAACCCACTTACGGGGGTGGTAGCTTTGGCCCCATTCCTGGCTTTGCATCGGCTGGGACAGGTTGGGGATGAAAACGGGAGGCTGAGACAGGAGGAGGTAGAAAGAGATGAAGTTGGCCCAGTAATTCAAGGTGTGCTGTAGGAAGGATGCTGCTCCGATGAAGGTGTCCTCTAGAGCCGTGAGTGCTGAGGGTCGCAGTTTGTCATGCAGAATGAGGAGATTTGGGGGCAGGTTGAGGGTAGCAAAGAGACTTTCACAGCATCTTCTTCCTGTGGAGTGTGGGTTTGTGCCAATGAGAGAAGAGGACAAGAGAGGCTGTCAAGGAAATCCCCATTTAAAACTCTAAACAGCGTCTGTGTCTGTACTGTGGGATTTCTTTCCTTACTGAGCCCCAGGAAGCAGGACTCGGATGGAAACACTGACTGCAGGATATGCAAAAGGTGGCCGTATCAAATATGCAAAATTGTTCCCCTGGGATTTCCCTTCAGTGGGGTCATATTGTTGTTAAATGACTTGTTAAATAGGATTTACATGGTTTATTAAATGGGGTCTCCAGCTGGGTGGCTCTTAGTGGGCAGACCAGTCCAGTTATTCTGGATTTCCCTCTTCCTGTAGCAGCCCTTTAGCCCTGTCTAAGGCCAATATTTCAGCTAAATTCACATTTGCAACAATGTGATTCTAGCCTAGGATCTGGGCCAGGCCTTTATTTCTGTTAATTACAGATCAGTCATTCTTTTTCTTTTCTAAATGTTGAAAAAAATGTGTTTTATGTGCAAGAATGGCTGATAAGTGATACACCCACAGGAACATTATATTTTTCTAACATCCACCTCTGTGTTCTTTCTCTAATTTGCCTGCCGCTGTCTTTGTAGAGGATCTGTCTCCTTCCTTTAGCTCGGTTCCCAGCATTTTAGATGTTTTCTTTCTCTTCAGCCACCCTTAATTCCTACCACCGGCACATCACAGTTTATTGCTTTTTAGTGCTTTATCGGTCAGTGAGTGAATTTTCTCCTTATTTCAGTTATTCTGTGTAAATCTTCACTGGAGGTTTAACAGTGAAACCTCCTTTCCCTTCCTACTGCATGAGTGGCCTTGGGAGGTGTGGTGGTGGTGGACCTGGTGAGAGCAGAGCCAGGGCCAGGAGTGATACACCAGAAGCACCACAAGTACCATCTCGCTCATTTCAATAGGTAATCCTGCCCTTAAAGCCTATTTAGGGTGTTTTCTTTGGAGCACCTTCATGATGTTTCCTGTTTATTTCAAAATAACGCCTTCGGTAGTCAAATAAGACTTTTAAGAGTGCTGAAGTTAGTGCCTGTGTTCCCTAAATTGCACTGAGACAATAGCAGGATGGTCTCTGCATTAAAACAGTGGTCTGTCAGTCTGAACTGGATTTATACCGGTGAAGGTGATGTGTGTCAGCGCTTATGGCCCTGACTCATCCACTCCTCTTAAGAATAATCTTTGAGGCTTTGGGCAACGTTTTCAAAGTGCTTCTGTAGGCAGAGAGCCCGCGTCCCCTCCTTGTCACCGAGATTTAGACTTCAAAGTGCCAAAGTCACGGCACACAATGACTGTAACTACGCAAATCACGGCGTATGAAGTGCTCGTTGCCCTTTCCCCATGTCTGCGTATTCATTGTGCTGCGTGGGCTTTCCTAAAGTGTGTGTGCCTTTGCTGCAGGAAGGCGATGCTGGAATCTCAGCAGGTGCTGGAGGCAGCACCGTAGGAAAAACATTTCCTTTGTCTGGGACCTGTTCATACAGCAAAATAGGGAACCAGCACCGTTGTTCCTTAGGCTCACCAAATCGGCAGAAGTGGTGTTCCTTCCCAAGATGACTGCTGAGGAGCAACCTAACGGCCTGTCTCCTTCAGTCTCCTGTCTGGTATCCTTCATATACCAACAATATTTCCCTTCAAAATAACCTCTGGGGGTAATGCGGTTGTTCTGCTTAGAGAGATGAATCCCTGGGCCATTTAGCAGGTTGAGCTGGTCCTTCTTTGCTCCACACGCTCCACTTCTTCATAATCAAACTGAAACCTCCCCAGAGAGGTAAGGTCTGCCTGAATTTATTGTGCCTGCCATTTCAGACCTGAGACTTTATTGGGTTTTTTGGAGTCCTGCATTTTAAAACCCCCTATTGCCCAATCTGTCCTAGCCTGAGAGGCCCGAAGGTATGTCTTTCCATGAGATGATGTACGTTTGCTGTTTGTGTGTAGAGGAAGGGCCATTACTGTACCGTGCTGCAAAAGAGGAGCTGTCTGAGACAAATGGTCACATCTGACTTGGCACAGCTGGTTGGGGACAGGCCTGGAGCCAGCTCCTGACCGGGCACCTTGCTGTTCTCGCTGGTGAGCCTCAGCACAGGCTGCCAAAAAGCTTCTGGGAAGGGATGGGACACCACTGCTTAACATAAAGTGAGGACAGAGACCCAGAGAGCTTTCAGCTTCTCTGTTGCCTGTGTGTGGTACCCACATCTCAGATAAGGATGGGCTGGAGATAAATCCACCCCAAACATCGCTCAGCCTAGGGGAGAGCTGCGACAGAGGTGAATATGATGCATAGTGTCATCTCTGCGTTCAATAACAAATAAGACCACAAAAGTTCTTGAAATAGCCCTCCTTGGGTTTGCATCTGAGCATTCAGGAGAGTCTCAGCCAGGGATGGGTTATGGCAGCCTGGATGTCTCCTCACTTCACCAACCTACAGGATACGAAGAGCTCTCCGTGGGACACAAGATGGTAGTAAATGATAAACAGGAAATTAACAGGAGTGCAATTATGTTGCCCTGCAAGGTTTCACATACACATGCTATGAGAAGCATACTTGCGTGTCTAGGGAAGGATATCACTGCTGACGGGTTGTAGATGTCCACCTCTGCACTGGGCCTTCAGGCTTTGTCCCCTGGAGCAAGCCCAAAGGATGTGGAAGGGGCGCTGTCAGCTGGAAAGCAAGTCCTTGGACAGGGAGCAACAGATAGACCATTTTCTGCTTTGAGCTGTGCTTTCCACTTCCTCAAATATATTATCTCCCTTTGCCTATTTGACCAACCACACTCACTGACGTACTGCAGTGGGGTGCTTTGGAGGCCATCCCAATGGCTGTGTCCCACCTTCTTGGGGGTATTTAAAGAGTCATGCTTCTCAGGGTGTCCTGGACATGGTGGGTTAAGAGAAAGCTGGGAAATACCCAATACATGCACGTTTGATTCTGTAGCCAGGTATGTCTTGAAGTGCTGCAGCTCCCAGTTTCTGAGACAGTAATTTCTTGGCTGCGCAGTGCTACGTTGTACTCCTTGATTTATGGCAACAGTAGAGGATGAGTCTTAATTTAAACATCTGGCTTTTGAAGGCAGAGAAATTAATGTGATTCACAGGGAGGATTTTCATGATCAATAGCTGCTAGCCCCTGGCCAACTCTGCCCTTTGAAACTTTATCTTCTCTGTAGCAGCTGTTAGACGTGGCCTTGAGTCAGCAGAGGGCACATCTCATGGCACCAACATGTTGGGAGAGAAGCTGGGGAAGCCCTATGGAGAACGTCCTACGCTGCCAAGAGTCAGTGCTCCCAACGCAAAGACAAGAGAACTGGGAGACAAAAAGTATAACCTGGTGAATCAAGTTTTTTATGGGATTTCTTTCAATCAGCAAGGAAACCATTTGACACCCCTTCCCCCCAACTATCATGGTGGCATCTGTTATGGTCTTGGGAAACAGGATCTCAGCTATGGCTGAGGGGTTTTTAAAAAGAAGAAAAACTGGGAGATAGGTACAACGTGGATCCCCCTCCCTGGATCTGTACTGCGTTGGCCCAGGCCTGAGGAACAAATTAGATGAGCCCGAGGGCTGCTCTGCTGAAGTATACCCAAAGCATAGATCTCTGTCAGCTGAGGCACAAGAAGAGAGAGTGTCAAAGAGGTGATGCTGTGCTGCTGTGAAGGCTCTGTGCCCTCCCAAGGTCTCCGTATGTGAGGTAGAATTTTCCACTATGAGGCAAGCCAGCTTTTGGGCAGCTTCTTCCTTGGCAGTGACACACACACTGCCCCGCTCCAGGGACTGGCCTGGCCCTGGATTTTTAAACGTTAAAAACATTCGTCTTTTATTTCTGTCACCGTTCAATATTATGGGAAAAAGATGTTATCACAGCTAATCCATGCGGTGTCTGTGGAATTTCTTGGCCTGTGAGGGTTTATATTGCATTCATGTATTCCATGAATTGGGCACAGGTTTTGCTTCCGACAGCAGTAGTTTTTTTCAAGGGCATCCCAATAAGATGAAAGTGTGGTCACTGACAGAAACCACAGTGTCAGACTACGGTCTTGAGGATGTTTTGGATGGCTCTGTATTTTAATTCTTGATTTCCCCTGGCATCTAGACAACTACCAATTTATGTCAAATTCTAAGGGGAGGGAGAAAAAAGGAGAACTGGAGGAAATGCCTTAATTTCATTGATTGGAATATTTTGGAAATTCATATGTGCCCTTTTTTAAAAAAGGAGATAACTAGAAAATAGAAATGTTACTGCATAAAATCATACTGAAGCTTTAGCATTATGTTTCTCTTGTTGTTTCAACCTTCTAAACACATTCCGATATGCCAAAAAGAAAAAAGCAGTACTTAATGGTTGAAAAGTATTAATATATTGGAGTAGCCAACCTGGGGAACTCGTTGCTGCAAGCTTTTGGCAGGGAGTCACATTTTTGTAGGAAGATTTTGAAAAACCTTGGTACTATCATGATTTATAAAGTTTGTGATTTTGCGTAGGAGGAGTAAGAAAATGAAAATGAGATCTTGTACTTAAGGATATGATCTATCATTTGTCTCTTCCCCAGCTTCACATTAAACACTTCAGTAGGCATTTTCAAATGCTGTTTTCTGAGGTATCAAGCAGAAACAATGAACGAATGTTGTGATTGAAGCTGAGAAACCTTAACTGATAACTCACAGCTGGGGGTGTGAATCATCTGCAAGCCACATTGGCATTGTCTTATGTATATCAAAGCTGATAATTTACTATATTGTTCTAAGGTACCTGCCCCAGTCTGTCTAGGCTGGAGGAAAACAGGAAAGGAGGAGGCTTTTGGCTATAAGTGAGTATTTTGTTCCTTCCTTTGAGATGCCAAAGCGTTTATGAAGGAGCTTTGACTCTGAAGTAGGCTGAGCTGGTCAGAGCATTTATAAGTTTCTGTCCATTTGTGTTTCATTCATGATGCTTACTTTTTGTCGAAGCGAGGAGGAGTTTAGCTTTGTGGAATATTTATCCCTGAGCCCGTAAACCAGCCCTGCTTCCTTCTCCTCACAGCCTTTGACAGAACATGCCAGGTTAATTGTGCTGGTGGGAGGCACCAGAAGGTCTGAGGGGGCAGGCTGAAGACGCAGGTTTTGTCTATGCCTCCTCACTCAGGGTTTAAATATACAGTTACTAATATTTCTTAGATTATGTAATGGGATACACCATCTTCACAGGTGGGCATCGCTTTCTTCAGGGCTCTACCTACTACTTCTCATGTAGAGAAGTTTCTGGTACAACGTTCCACCAGGTACAGCAGTCAAGCCATGAAAATCACTGTATTTGTGACATACTGGCAGCATTCCCTCCCTTCTGGATTTTGCTACAGAAAGCTGGGATTGAGCTATAATACACGCATCTTTTCTTACTCCTGTTGCCTCTTGCTTGCGACCAAAACTCGCTGGTGGTGTGTAGCTGTTATTAACTTACAGCTGCAACGCCTGTGAAGGTGGCACATGATGAAGTGAAGATAGAACACTCCCAGCCGAGGCTGCAAAGCAGCACGAAAGTAAGCGTGAAACAGCATCGTGTGTGAGAGTAGGGGAAAGCTTACACATAAACCTGACTTTAGATAATATTTAGATAATTTAAATAGAGTAATCAGGTCCTGCCGTTGGTCTGTCATTGCTGTAATGATGTTTGTAATAAGCAGCTTTTCTCAAAAGTCGGGTGTTCCTGCAGAGTGCTGTATTCTCTGGGTACGTTTCTGATGGTGCTGGGCTATGTCTAAACTGGGCATCTCAACGCTGCCTCCCAGTCCTTGGGTCCCAGAGGAACCAGGAGCGGATGAAACGAGGCTGAGAGGCTCTGCTGGGAGGCAGAGACGCTGGCAGGCACGGCTCCTGTCCCTTTGCTGTCCCTGGGCGCATCCACACATGGAGCAGAGCATGGGGCAAAGATCCCTGACCCTGCACAGACCAGGTTTGCTGCAGACATAGACACAGCGGTGCCACGTCAGGGTGGCACTGTGCCCAGGCTAATTAGCTAATTCTCAGTGAGGCAATGATTAAAACTGGGTATACTCCCCCCCGCCCCCCTGAATTTAAACCACGGGTCCATATTGTTTAAAATCTGGACTCCAAGCAGGGTGTAGGTTTTCTAAGAGCTCCTCGGAGCGCACAGGTGTGACATGCCATTTGGAGAACTGTCAGCGACTCCCCTCCGACACAACCCTTTTTACGTCTGACCTGCTTTTTTCACATAATGGTGGTTTTTGTCTTGCCCAAACAATCAGGATGGGTTAGCAGCCGAGAGCCCTGCGTGAGGCAGCTTTCCGATAGCCGGGGCTCAGCAGCTGAATTTGTGTAATAATCCCACCGGCTTTAATCAAGAGAGGAGACTGCGAGAGGCTTGTAAATTCCTCCAGCAAAATTCTCCATTCTCATTCACAGAGCAGATCTTGCCTCCGATGTGCTTATCTCCCTCCCTCCGTGCGCAGAGCCCTTGACGTCAATGGAAGATACGCTCTTTCAGGGGGAGCAGAAGACTGAGGTCACGCTCTGCCCTCCAAGCAGGGAGAATTATGTCCCCGGCGCTGAGGCGAGAAAGCTCTATGCTTTTGCATGAAAGCAAAAAGGCTTGAAATAATGGCACATGTAGAAAACTGAAAAGGTAGCTTGCTTGCGGGGGAGATACTTGGAGCTGTCTCAGCCGGCTGTGGAAGGATGCGACTCTCAGTTGCGTTTAAAACTGTGCTGTTTGGCAGCCATGAATGGTGTGGAGGCTTCTCATTCATCCCCCCTCGGAGATCTGGAAGGGGATGTCTGTCAGCGCTGAGCCTGAGCAGCAGTCAATGGCTGTGCTCACAACCCAGGGCATTTACAGCAGAAACCCAGAGGTCAATCTCCCCAGCTCAGCCATCGGTGGCCTCGCTCGTATTAATAGATTGCATTACATTTGCTGCAGCTTTTATGAGTAAAAGGTACTCTGCATGGTTAAATTATCAGAGGTTAAGTGTGGCCAGTTGTATTTAACCTAATGATGGATGTTGCTCTGTTGATATATTTTTCCCCCCTCCTTTTATTTGAGAGAACCAAGTATATAATTTTAAGAATCTCTGAAGAAAATATTAGATTTGTTGCTATCATCAAATTCCATTTATAAAGGTGCTTTTGTTGAGGAAGTGCTTTGCAGAAATTAACATTTTTACCCAGCATTAACTTTGGAACAGCATCCAGCTCATGCAAATGAAATACTGCCATTTCACTCAAAGAGCTGTTTATTTCTTCTTTGCAATAAAGGAAGTGAGCTCCTAACTCTGCGGGAAACATATTGCTCTGCGAATGAGGTTTGTAGCTGTACAGAAATATACCGTAGTTCGCTGAGGCCAAAAGCCAACTGAGGTGACAGAAGCCAAAAGAGGTGTCCCTGGGCACTCCACGCCGCGCCGTGAGGGAGGATGTCTTCTGCAGGACAGTTTCCTCCTGGGGTTGGAAGTCAATCAGCGTGTGGCTCGCGCCACGAAGCCTGGAGTGTAAATGGGTAGTTTGTGTTGCTTTCATCCCGTCTCATGTTGCTGCCCAGACTGTTATTATTCACCATTTACCTTCTCAAAATATTGAGCCAATTAGAAAAACAAATCTTGCGTTTGGTGAGTGCCCAAGGGTGAAGCTGTAACGATGTGTGTTCTCCACACAGCCCTCATCGTGGGTGTCACAGTCGCATGTGGGACAGCTGGGATAAGCAAAACCAAATTCTTTTCTGATACGTTTTACACCTCAGCCAAGCCGCACTGAGTGGCCTCTTTGGTCCAGCGTCACGAACCAGGCAGCTGAAGGTAGTCAGTGTTTGGGGGAGAAAAGCAGCAAGAGGGGTGCTTGGAGAGAAGAAGCAAGAGGGGTGCTTGGAGAACATCACCCTGGGCAGACAGCGAGTGGAGGTCCTGGCTGTTGGCTCAGGCTCGGTTGCTTACAAACGGTAAACTGCAAATGCACTTATCAAAACTGTGGCTGTAACTCAGAGTGTGGGACACAGAGAGAGGTTTCTGTTTTTTATTTTCCTTCTTAATTGTCAGATGGGTGAGTTGTGGGGATTATTAAGAATAGAGACAGGATCGCTCCTGAGTGCCGTCGGTTAAATATTAATTGGAGGTGCTTGTGTTGAAATCCTACATTTTTGTTGTTTGTGTTTTCTTTTCCTTGGTCAATTCATTGACATGCACCAAAAGTTTGCGTGCACAAGGGTGTGTATGTTGGGTGAGAGGTCCTTTTCTGGACAATTCTGTGATTCTGTATGAATGTTACAGTACCAAAAGTCCAAGGAGCAGCTATACTTACGTTTACATGCCAGTACTTTCAGTGCATTGCTGACTCTAGCGAAGCCCTTTATTAAGCTCATCTGGTAGCTCAGACTGCCTGCTATAGGTACTGTTTCATATATGATAAGTGGTCTTGATAAGCCTTCTAAAATAAGTATAACAACCTAACTGGTACCCAATGGGATATCCATCTTCTGTCTGACTACAAGGAATAAATTATGCTCTTACACTGATAATTACTCATGCCTGGATTTGAGGATTACAGCCCTGTGATGCTGATGATTAGAACTGGTCTCCGTCTTTGTGCGCAGATGCTCCCTGTGATCCACTTCAGTGTCTGCCTCTGCTTTTCCACGTTGATTGCTCTTTGCCAAAGAAGGTAGATGCAGTATCCAATTCTGCAAAAGCGTTGCAGGCAGCTACGACCTGATTTAAATTCTGCACAAGGCAGGGGACTGGAGAACATATCTTCTGATGTCTTCTAGGTAGTTTAAAGAAGTACTCTTGGGCATTTGTAGTAGTTCTGAAAATTGGGTGGGTCTTAGAAAAACAGTAGTCAGAAAGAAAGAATTTGAGAAAATTCAGAAGTGTTAAAAAACCTGTAAAAATTCACATAAAATTTAAAACTAAATCTATTCTGAACTGACGAAGCAGAGATAACTATGAATTTTTTTATTTTTAAAATAATTTCCCTGTGCTCCTTAACAAGAATAGCGATAAAGCAACGTAAGAAGTTATGCTCTACGCTTCACTGCCTATTTTCTCACCCTCAGCTTAAAAATAACAGCTCTGTAGCACCTTCTGTTTTCTTGTGACGTCTACACACACTTTATGAATAATCTTTAGGGGGAACGCTGTGCTCGATCTCTAATTGGGATTTTCCCGTCTTACCCAGTGTTGACTTAACCCTGCTTCTACAGAAGTTAAGAGAGAAACGCCCATTGATTTCAGTGCANCAGAAGTTAAGAGTGAAACGCCCATTGATTTCAGTGCAAGCAGATTTTGACTTTTCAGAAATGCTCTGCCATATGTGTTCTCCTTTTGGAAGTATCATGTGGTTGCATTTGGCCCATGTTGTGTTTTAGTCACTCAGAAAGAACATGCGGAGTTCCAGCCTGTCCTTACCTGCCCTCGTGATTGCGAGAGCTTGAGGGCCTTAGGGAGGTTTTGAGGGCCAAAAGTTTTGCTGTTGTCCTCTTTTTTGGGGGGGTTGGTTGTTTGTTTTTCTTCTCAAATTTCAGGCAAACAGATTTCTATTCTGAGACAAACATTTCTAATTGGCTGTGAAAAGTAAATCTGAGAAAAAGTGAGCTCATTCTACACGTTTCATTTGCTAATAAGTGATAACACCATTTTTATTTTATTCAGAATGATGTAATGCAGCATTTTAAAATAGGTGAAAAATAGTTTGGAATCAAAAGTTAAAACAGTCTATTCTACTGTTTAAAACTGTCTATTCTATACTGTTTTAATTTTCTCCTTTAAATAAAAAAAAATCAGAATTGACGCATCTGTGAAATGTTTACTTATGACTGATTGGTATTTTCCAAGGAAAAAATGTTCTACTGAAAATTTCCATCTGGTTTTAGGGCTTCCCAGTCTTTAATGTATTTAGACCCATCAATATCAAAGGGAAGCTTAGGAAATACTCTTGGTTCATGTTATGTGCTAGGAACTGCTTGAGGGCAAGATGAAGGGCTCTGACTTGAGATCGTAGGTAGCTTTCATGAGGATGTGCGTCTGCAGTCACAGTCTATGATAATGTGAATTTCAGCAGCTGTGAATTAAGAGCACAGCCCATTAAATCTCATGCTCCTCAAGGGTAATAGTCCCTGACAGAGGGGCTGGGTGATCAGACCCGTAACTGCTTCAGCCGTCTCACCTGAGTCCATCTGTGTTCATGAGCCTTTAGTTTCAGGAGGTATTTATATGGCCTAACTCTTAGCCTAAAATTATGTGAGAAATCTGTGCTAGAAAAAGGACTTAAAACTAATCCTCCCTGGGTCCAAGGTTAATGTCCTTTCCTCTGGATTATCTTTCCTGGTAGCATCTCTATCCCCCCATCTGCTTAGTCATCTGTAAGGTAAGGTGCGGATGCTCGGGAGAGCTCTTCTCTAGCGAAGGGAATAAGCAAATTAAGGAGACAAATGCAGTTAATCTGCACTTTCTCCCACATCCCGTGTGCTGTGTCCTGCTGTCACTGTGTGTTCTCCCCTCTAGTCTGTGAGGGATTTGCACTGGACGTGTTATGGCCTTTAGGTATGTTTCCTGGTCTAGATCTGCCAGTTAACGGGTTTGCTGTCCACCTACCGTAACTGCATGGGCCATCAAGGTTTCCCATGACTTTGTGAAAAGTGAATCGCCGTCTTCGTGTCTCATGGTTGTCCTGATTTAAACACGCCGGTTTGAGAGATGTGAGCTGGAGGGGGAGTCAGCTTGTGACTTTCAAAATGTGCATTTGCTCCTCCCCCGCAAATTGTCTCAGACATTTTTATGGTGTTTCAGCTGAAGTGCCATGAAAAGTGCAAAGAACAACACTCCTTTGCCTAAAAACAAAGTCCCAAAACAAACAAACCCATAATAAATAAATGCTTGCCAAGAGTCATAAAAATCTTAAACTGTGATTTAATATCCTGTCTCCCTTTTGTCTTAGTGGAAAAGGTCATACAGATGAAAGACATCTGCTGTCGTATCTTGAATTTCAGGACAAGACTGAGTCCCATTCTTGGCTTCTTTATTATTTTTTTTTGGTTTTTATGTGTGTGAGCAAATTGCCATAAATTCTTTCTTTTCAGTTGTCTTAATGTTTCAGCTCTTAAAGAGGATGAGCAGGCCTGTGGCCAGTGGTTTCAAATGCCAGGCTGCATCCCTTCTATTTTATTCTTCAGAAATAGAGTGCCTGGGTCAGCACCGGGTGAAAGACATCCAGATATGACTGAGTTCACCTGCAGGAGTGGGAGGTTCTGGCTAAAGCCAAGTCCTGGTGGCACCTTATGCTGAAACTTCGACCATGATTAAAACAACCAACAAAGGATTTCTTCTTTATATCACAGGGGGCGTCTATCTTAGTGAATTAAATATAGTCATGTCAGGAGGGTTGAGCACTGGCACAGCTGTCCACACTGTTAAGACAGTTTATAGCACAATTTTGGCCTAGATCAGCTCCATATAGGGCTTAGGCACAACTTGGTGCATGGACTATTCAATACAGGTCAGGAACTGTTTCCAAACCGCCCGTATTTAGGTTTCCTGGTTGTTGTAGCCTGCATGCAGGAAACATGAGACATTGCCTCATCCTGATGGGAGGCTTAGATGTCCTAGATGTCAGATGGCTGGTTGGGCTGGTGGTGCTGGTAGCAAGGGTTTCCTACTTGCCAAAGGTGTGGAAGTATGCTGAAGAGAATTTAGGTGGACCAGAGAGAGGGGGAAAAAGTGAGAGGAAACAGGACTTTACAGTCCATTCCTAGAGGCATTTTTCTCAAATGAGGGAAGAGAAGGGCCAGAGACTCCAGGCCCTTATCTGTGGAGTTGCTTTCAAGAGTTGGAAGGATGTGCAAGGTTAGCAGTTGAGCTTACAACAGGTCAAAGGCAGAAGGTGGCATCAAAAGCTGGTGGATGTTGATAGTCAACAGGAGTTTTTTGAGGTGAAAAGAGGGCAAACTTGGGAAAGAGAAGCAAGTAGTTAATACTTGACACAATAGAGATGGACAGAAAACGGGGAAGAGAGAAAGACAAGAGAGGGCAAGGTGAAAGTTAAGGAGAACAACTGGTCTGACTCACCCTTACTCTTCAATGTTCTTTCCATCTTCATGTTTTTATTAAATTTATTTGAAATGTAGTCAGCTCAAGGACTGTAAATGCACTGTTATACAGATTTTTCCTGGCAACTTTTTATGGTTTTTCAGTAATACCAACCCCTTCTGAAAAACGGGTCTTCCTCAGAAAGCAAGTGCAGTGAAGAGTGGGAAAATTGTGACCCTCTGGAGCCGGAGAAATGTGAAATCGTAGCCCTTGCTGAAAGCAAAGGCAGCATCCCCAGCAACAGCGATGGGCCCAGGATGCCATGGGGAATGCTTTCGGCTGCTAGAAACTCTTTGGGGATGGGATCTGTTTGTGCATTGCCTTGTACAAAGAAGCCCTGGATTTGTTGGCCTCCAGGCGTTGCAAAAAAGCAAATGTTAAACAAGTTGTCCTGTCAGCAGTGGAAGTAATGAAACATTGGCAGCATTGGATTCTCCGGTGTCTGGTAAAAGATGAGTGTCAGCCTGTTTCTCAGCAGGTCCTTTTGCTCTCTCCAGCTGCTCGTTCTCTTCCTGGCAGTAGGAAGATGGTGTGCAACCACTTGGAGAAGGGACCAAGAGTTTGGAGTCGGTGGAAGGGATCCTCACCAAACGCACACACACCTGCACCCTGGGCTTTTCCTCTACAAAGTCAGGCTGCCTAAAACAAATGGAGTAAATAGGCAATGAAGAATGCTTTTCCCTCTAGGTTCTAGTTCTAGCAGTTATCTTAGCTCCTCTGACAGTATCAACTGGAAAACTTTTCAAGAATAATGGCTCTGGTTTTATTTTACTTTTTTTTTCCCCCTCCTAATTAAAGCTGTGCATTTAGACTGCCTGTGATAAGTTCTTTTCCCAGTTGTACACATGGAGTGTCTCAACAGGACTGTGAAAGTCATGCTAATTTATGTGAGGGCAAAATTCATCTTTAAGCTGGAAAAGCTTTAGCTATTTTTATTTGCAAAATGCTTTTGGGTCCTTAAGTAGAGGGCACTGCTGAAAAGCCAAGGGATGTGTTGGTTTTATTATTTTTATTAATATACTTTAAAAGCAACTCAGAAATATTTCACTTGATAGCTGAAGCCAAGGCAGCAAAGTGCAAACCACTTTGTCATTTACTAACGTGGAAAATGTGAAACAAAGTGGATGCACCTTCTACTTTTTCTCCCCTGACTTTGCTTCTGTACTTCTGGGAGAGAAACATTTCTTTTTTAATAATCGAGGGCGCTGCCTTTTTAGGCATAAAATACAAATAATTTATTTTTACTATGCCTGTAAGCGCTCTTCCACATCTCCCATGTTATTCTCCCATGAAAAATTTCCATAGCAGGAAGCCTTAGAAACCAGCACTTACTCCAGACACAATCTGCACTTACAGATTTGTGCAGAGGGGACTCCTCAGTTGGGATCCTTATCTCACCCTCTCTCAAGGGGCTTGTTGAAGGGCTTGCTGGCACATCTCCCACTGAAATCAGCTGCGGTTGTAGGTGCTTGGCATAGCTGGACGTGAGGCTGTTATGGCTGAGAACTAGTTCTGCTCTTGAGACACTAGTCAGGCTGTAGGGCAATCATTGCCTGTGCTTCAAGAGGATTAGATATACAAAAGCATGGAAAATAACTGAAATTCCTAGTGTGGTAAGGCTGAAAGTCTAGCCCTTTGCTTGAAAAAAAAATAATACCATGTCTTCATGCTTATGAGCCACTTGCGCGTTTACTGGGGACAGGAGGAGGCTATTAAATCCAGCCATTCCATCAAAGACAACCAGGACAATCCTGTTTCCACCTCCGGTCCCTGACACCCTGTGTCCCCACGTGCCGTGGGAGAGGCAGAGCGCGGATCCGTGCGTGTCTGTGGATCTTTCCCATGAGGACTGTTTTCAGCTGGGGTCCTGTTTTTGTTGTCGTTTTAAAATGTAATTTAGAATGTTAACTTCAGCCAGCTGAAATGATTTCCTTTTTGCCCCCTTACGGAGGAGGTTTATAAATATCGAGTTACACAGGAAGCAAATTCTCTTGTTATCAGATTGTTCTGTAGTCACTTTTCTTTTCCTCAAAAGCATAATGGGGAGCTTTATCAGTGCTCAGTCATTTGTTTCCTATTAAACACAGGCGATTAAGATACTGTTTGGCTCACTGGGAAGAGTTACTGACCTGTTTTGTCTGTAAACGTGGCTTTACATTAGGAGACACCTGAAACTGATAGGAAGCGAGTATTAATTGGGTTCAAGTTCCATAAGCGCAGACTGCAGTCTCCCAGTGGGATGTGGTAAGTAGCCATCACCAAAATAATGTTAATTACATTATCTCCCAGAGCGGTCCCAAGAGGTACTAAAATAGCACATGTGCCACTTGGGCTTAAGATGCTTAGACACGAAGATCAGTGTTTGCTGCTGGGTTGCTTTGAGCTTGCTGCACCCTGGGGCGAGCTGGGGGAGTTAAGGAGGCTTGGGTTTTCTGTGGAATTGCTTGGGGTTTTGCTCTCCTGAGTTTAAAACTCAGAATGCCACCTAAAGCAATAGCTGTAGGGTTTGTTTTATTTTTATTTTTTTATTTTTTAATTCCCCGATGCAGTGAAAAGAGTGATAATAACAACTCAAAATATGGATTTTATAAAACACCTGAACAGATAGAGGGCAGGTGGGCTGGTACCTCCATGCAGGTGAGACCACTCTTGCACCAGGACTCGCTCTGCAGCATCAGGCAAACTGGAGCTGCCCCAGTTCTCTTGGCCTCTCAGCCCCTTAGGACCATGGTAAGCCTTCAGGGAGACTGTTTAGCCCCACAGAGCCAGCAGCCTTCCTCCTCCCTTGGGTATTGATGAGTGGCAGAAGCGAGACGCAAGCAAACATGCAGGTCAGTGCTGGCTTGTCGCCGGCTTCTCCGTTGTTAATTGAAGCTCAGCAAGCCGGATTCACGCGGGATGTAAGTACGCCGGCCTCGGAGCTCGAATTGACTCCGACCTGATAATCAGACTTTTCCATCTGGGCTAGAAAAACATGAACCTGGTGGTTTGTTAGGGACATGCTGGCAGACACTTAAAGACAGCAGTGCTAAAGGCACCATTATAATTAGCTCAGTCAGAGACTGAGCACATAGATTTACTTGAAAACCGGTGTGTCTGTTCCCTTGGTCGACGTGACCTCTGTGGAAAGACACAGCTGAAAGAGTATTTAGACTTTAGACACCTAATTCAATGTTACACATCCTTGTTGACAGTGTTACATATTACTGCTATTAATTAAAGGTATCAGCGTGTACCGTAAAGAGGGGAATGGCTTACAACATAAGAAGTCACTTTACAGATCTCCGAAACTGACTGGCACTGACTGTGGCTTTTAAAAGTCAGAAAGTGCTTATTCCTTGTTTCGGCAGCTTAAATGAAACACCAGAGGGGTTCACGGGTATTAGGGTGAACAGGAAAGATGCGCCCTTCAGTCTGTTTCACAACAGCTCGAAACTCACGTAACCACCTGGAAACAAAGGGAAGCTTTCAGCCTTGTTCCTACCGCTCCACTCCAGAATCTGAATTGAAATGAGGTTGAGCAACAGAAAGAAACCCAGTAAGTAGATCTCATTCTTAACTGCGGGAGAAGTTGTTTCAATAGGAAAGTGTTAGCCAGCTTCACAAAATGTCACTTAACTGGAGAAAAGTGGTCCCCTACTACTTCCCGGGTTCGTTGTTCCTCCCATGATGAAGTTTCTGCTCGAAGATGTGTTGCTGAACAGGGGTTATACAGGACAATGAAAGAGGAACTTTTTCTGGAGAGGGAAAGTGTAAAGAAAATTTTGCTTTTTATAATATCCTTGGTATTTATAAGTTGTTTTTTATCTTTTGCTCTTGATTTTCCTTCAAAACAGGAAGAAACAAGCTCCAACTGTTTCTTATGGTGCAACTCACACTCTCTCAATTTATTTCTTTTTTTCTTTTACACTTGTTACCTTCAAAGATCTGGATCTGACTTTAAGTATAAGAAACCAATCTATTTTTCCCAAGTGAGCAGGACAGCCCGTGGCTGCTCGGCTGGGCCCAGAAGGTTCTGTTTTGTGCCGGAGTCAGCAGCAGTTTCCAAAAGCGACTGCATTTGACTCGCGCTGCTCTGACGGGCTGGAACTGGCAACAATCTCAGCTCCAGCCATCAAAACATTCCTTTGTGGCCAAGTGCCCTTCTGCTTTCTCTGAAAGATCTGGTGTCAGTTTTAACAAGAGGGGAAACAGACGTTCGTCACCATTAATTCGTCGGACAATTAAGCTAGTGATCTCTGACCTCCTGCCATTATTGGCTTTCAGAGCCAGGGTAAAGACCCTGCAGATATCTGTTCTCTGTCATTCCATGCGAGCTGCCCTAATATTTTATTTACTCAAAGGCTTAGCTTTTGCCCACCACCAGCCAAATATATATGCTTCATAATAAAAATTGCTAATAAGCTGTCCCAGACAGCAACACTAATCTCCAGGCGCGGATAACAGAAAGCCAAGGGAACAGCTGGCTGTCAGGAAAGTATGTGAGTGGGAATTATACATTTATTTAGATTTATGTACATATTAGAAGTGACTCTCCCTGGCTGCAGCTGCTTTTGGTGTGTTGGGCAGCTTGGGCATCCAGCAGTACTCAGAACCAGAGTCAGAGTCTTCACACCGGGAGGCGTAGATGGTGTGGGATCACTCTGTGGTGATGTTTTCTTCTTCTTCCTTCACCTTCCAGGCTAGGAAAATACCTAAGTTTTGCTTTCTCCTGGAGTCTCTGGTGGTAGGATCATTGTTCATCGTGGCCTGTTTTCCCACTGCACCAAGTGGCTGTTTTTTTGGTCATTGGTCCAAATCAATACCCTGTCTTAATTTTGACCCCGGGGCTGCAGGGGGGAACAAGTGGAAGTGCAGGACTTTATGAGCAATAAGGAAACAGTTAATCTATCCCTGGCACTAAGCTGCTGTTTTGTGTTGATTAAGATGGTGCTCACCTCGGCC
>VZRU01020919.1:53842-69549 GCA_013398155.1 Pedionomus torquatus
CTGCTTTCCCTGTTGGGGTCCTTCAGCTGGTAGCTATAGTAACACCGGTGAATGAATGGCTGTTGTACACCGCTATGACCCACTCCCCTCGGGGAAAGTGCCGCCGGGCTTTTCACACCGGGCTTGGCACCCTCTCCTAGAGGGGTTTCTCCAAACAACAGGGACAGTCTTAGCCTGGGAGCCGGCTCCATCCTGCTTGCTATTTGCAGCTGCAACCCGCAATATATTGTGGTAGAAGGAATGAGTCACTGGCAGAGCAATCTGTTACATCAGATAATCACAGATTACCTCCATTAACCTGGATCCCTTCTGTAACCTTTTACAGTAATGGTCCCAAATGCTGATGCGTACGATTGTGTTGCCATCATCTCTTGGGCTGTCAGTGGTTTCTGAGGACAGTGTATTCTCTGGTTTTGGGGGGTGGTTTAGCAGGGTGTGACAGCATGATCCAAAGAAAGGAGATGTCGGTACATTGTTGCCGGACAAGATGATGGGCCAAATAAGGAGGAGAATTTATCCAAAATAGCTTTCACATTTTTTACCTGAAAGGTGCTGAGAGAGAAGAGTGAATTGAACCAGACCTCACTGAAGGACACTTCTTATGGCTGTTGGGATATCTTCCTGCACCACAAGACCGATGTAATGGTCCTCTAGACCTCTGCAAAAATACAGGAACACCACAAGATAAATATGTTTGGGGCACCTGATAATGCTTCCTCTGTGCCCTCCTTAACTTAAGCATCCCCCACAGCACCTTTGCTGGGCTAGGACCTCTGGTGGGATTAAATATGGGAGGAGAGACTGTGGTAATGCAGTGATTTGACAGACTGTTTGTAGGCACAGGCAGCACAGAGGGGCTGCAGAATCACTTTGGTGCAGGGTCTGTATAGCTGAGACCCATGTGTAGCAACTCCAGACATTTGGGCTCTGCCCCTCTGCCTGCCAGAAGGCAGGACTGAGGACTCAGGCGGACAATCTGGGTGCTTGAGGGACTTGCTCTTCTGCCTCCTTCATGGAGACTCTGCACTGTTTCGTTTTTGCTGTTCTGGTGGCTCTTTTCCTGACTCAGATATAAGCCATATAAACTGAAAGAGCGTGCTGTTATTTATGTACGGAAAGCAAAACACATCTGGACTTCTGGGTTCTTATCAGAGCATCTTGAAGCGTTACCGATTCTACCAATTAGGTGGAACTAATAAATCAGCCAGCCCTAATAAAACAGCCTGTCTGAAATCATTAATTTTTCATGACGTTTACTAAAATTCCTTTCTTTAGCCCTGTTGGTAAGTTTATTTAGGTGAGGACAGAAAAGCAGAAAAGACCATAATTCTCAGAGCTTGGCTACAGACTGCTGATAGGAACACACTTGAATTCTCACCTCCCATCCAGCTGGATCGCCTCCCCACAGTTCAGAAATACTCCTTATAAAACTCAAATGTCAGGAACACAGAGGCTAAGTTCTTTTTTTAGAGACTGCAGAACTATTTGCAGGAGAAAAAGCCCACACAGCTCTTAGGGACAGACTGAACCCCCATCGTTCCCTGCTCGGGGCTGGGTTTTTGCGTGTTCTCCCTCTAGAATTGGTAGCAGAGATTTCAGAAGAGCCCCGTGTATTGCCTGTACCAGGGCCAGAGTTTCTTGTGTGTTCCTTCTGCCTGTCTCGTGCTGCTCGTTGTGCTGTTGTGTTGCTAAACGTCAGAACTGCACAACTCAGAGCTGCAAATTGGCAGAGTCTTCTTAGACTTCTAGTTATTTCCCTCAATGAGGGAGTGTAGCGATAGGACAAGGGACAGTGGTTTTAAACTGAAAGAGGGGAAATTTAGATTGGATTTTTTCCTGTGAGGGTAGTGAGGCACTGAAACAGGTTGTCCAGAGAAGCTGTGGCTGCCCCGTGTCTGGAGGGGTTCAAGGCCAGGCTGGATGGGGCTTGGAGCAACCTGGTCTAGTGGGAGGTGTCCCTGCCCAGGGCAGGGGGGTTGGAACTCAATGACCTTTAAGGTCCCTCCCAACCCAANCTCCCAACCAAAGGTCCGTCCCAACCCAAACCATTCTGTGATTCTATGAACAGGTCCCTTCAAGTTATTTTGGCCAGCCCTAAGAATATCTGGGTTTCTTGAGGAAAGCCACTGAATCCAGGAGTGCTACATGTGCTCCTGGGGAACCTACATGGGCAATGGGCAATGCATGGACTATATAGGAGTGATGAGTTGCATTTGCAGGTTTGGGGTTTGAGGCACTGGTTAGCAGCACGCATGTGTGTTGCTAAAACAAGGTAATAAATATACAGAACAGGTCATAAGTTTAAAAAGCCGTTGCTTCAAGAGGAGTTTCTTCCTGGAAAGATGTTATCAAGTCCTATTCAAGCAGGATTTCTGGAGCAGGGATTTGCGTTCTTTCTTTGGAAGAATGGGAAGCAGGTCTCCTACAGTCAATGTCAATTGCAGCTGTGCAAATTAACTGAAGGGAACCAGTAAGGAATATAGGAATTTGGATTCACTTGATCATTCAGATATGGGGAGGCCACATTCCTTGTTTAAATCTTGCATGTTTTAAAACGTGATGGTTGAGAACATTTCTGACAAAAGAATCTTCCCTTCTGAGAGTGAAGATTTGTCAAAAAATGAAAGGGTTTGCAGAAAGGTGCAAACCTATTTAAAAGAAAAAAGGAATTGCTTTTTCTAGCTTCTTTCTGACAATATAGAAGCATCATTTTCACAAAGTAAAGGATGTCAATTTACAGTACCCATTTTGTTCCAATGATATAATATATCTTAATACTCTATTTGATATGTTCTATGATAATGTTTTGACGTTAGAGAACTGAGATGACTCAAATGTTATCAAAATGAAATGGTTTAATGTCTTTAAATCAGAGTTTTCTAGAACTTTGAAACACTAACTCTCAGCTTCAGTTTGGAGGAAAACTCCGCTGAGATATTTAGCATTTGTAGCAGAGCGATAACCTCGATTCTCAACAGCTCTGTTCAAAAGGTCGGTCTCCTATAGTGATATGAGTATCATTGATACTGAAGTGTTGCAGACAAATATTTTCTGTTACCTCCACTATTGTTGGACAAAATCTCTTAATACTCCCCAGGTCTAGACATCATAGCCTCTGCACGTTCCTCCAAGGGACCTTATGGGTCCAGAAACAGCTTCCAAATGGCTCTAGGGTCACTTGTTGCTTTCTGTCTTCTGCTTTTGTTGCCAAATACAATATCAAATACTATCCTTTTGATTTGAAGCCACCAGCTCAGTTCATCTCAGCAGCCTGTGAACGACCCAATACATGGAAATGCATTCCAAACACCACTAAGTTACTGGATTTGTGCCAGTTGCCCAGTTTACTTTGAGGTCAAGAATAAGAAGTTAGAATCTGGGGCTGTGCCTAGTTTTACTGTTTTAGATGATAGCTGGTTTTATTTTTATAAGTTTTACCTTTTCTTTGTTTTTTAAATGGATTGTAGATCTTCAGTATACTCTGTATCTTCTGCATTATTTTTGTTTGTGACATAAAAGCCAATGACTTCTTTTTGCTCATTCGTCTGCTGCAGATAAACACAATATAGTCCAAATACAAAGTACAAAAGAAAGAGACAAGAGGCACAAATTAAAGGTTCTTACACAAGGGAAAATTAACCTGCTTCTAGGGAAATCACATTGCCAAACAACTCTCTGTTAACATACGTAGCAGTGAAAACGTACACCCGGCATATGTGAGCTGGCCCACAAAACCCAATGACAATTTGTTGAAATAATCTCAAATGTGCAGTAAAAACACCCAATGGAGTATGTAGGGAGATTTGGATGGACTGTTGTGTGCCACGGCTTGAGATGCCCACTTGGGCCCGACAGAAAAAATTAAAGGCGTGTTTTCTGTTAAGATCCTTTCAATCTGCTCTGCCCAGGCATAAAGGTAGCTTATGTATAGACTTCTCTATATTCCTAGTGTCGTAGCAAAGTGACCTTGATATATGACAGTCAAGCCCTGAGGATCAGTCTTCAAAGACTAATCCCTTAGCTTCTGCTGTTCCTTTGGGGCAGTGGGTATTATTAAAGCGTGTTATTAACATACACATTGTTATTAATATATAAAATGTGTTTCTAAAATCATGTTTCAGCCACTCATCAGTATTTACAGTACTACTTGACCTCTTATTTAAATAACAGGTAGATATTCCTGCAGTAGATACTTGTTTATGATGAGTCATTTCTTTAAGCCAATGCTAATAGGACTTTAGATGCCGGTTGCATGCAAAACATTTTGCCCTCTGGTCCTCTGGCAACCAGATTGCAAAGCCAGTCTGACGCTGTTGGGGAGAAGCTTGCATTTTTGCTTATGAAATCCCTATCTCCATGATTCTGAAGGCGTAAACATGAAATGCATCTGCTGCTCATTTCCAAAAAGCAATGGTATGGTTTATACAGTGGCTGTCAGGCTTATGTACTTGCAGCAGCATCCAGATGATTTACGTGCAAACATGCCGTGACAGCAGAGGAGATGAGCGCAAAACTGTTATCCCGGTCTGTGACTATTCAGAGTCACGTTCATCAGCACAGGCTGCAGGAGATAAAGGCAGATTAGCATCGATGAGAGGAACTATGTAACGTGATTCTCTTTTGTGGGCACGTTGTGGACTTTTTGTTGTATCTTACAAACGAGAGCCTCTAAAGACTGGTTTGCAGAGACATCACATCCCGGTGGATGGTGGACACCTACCTGCTTCTGAAAATTCCAGCCCTCCCACTCTTCTTTTCCTGGGGGTGACACAGAAGGGGATTCATAAAGAGGTTCCTAATGGTCTTGTGCTTGTTTTAAGCATGAGTTAGTCAGGAGCATCATCTAAGCTCTTGTAAGGATAAAACAGAGTGCCTGGTTTGTTTTTTTTTTTCTGTTTTCCCAGATGAGAAGGGCAGTTTAAAGGGCAGAGGGAAGCAGTGTCTTCCATTCTTTGAAAACGAACTGGTTTTATTTGCTGGTACAGCTGAGTGTATGTGGGACTAATGTGAAAGACGAGTGGTGAACCTGAGTGAACTTCCACATGAAGCAGGTCTAAGAAGGGTGAAATGATTTGCCTTAGAGGCTAGATGTGTTAGATATGAAAAATTCTTAATGGAAAACGATGGGCTGATAAGTTTTCTTTGTGTTGTCTGTTTAGGAAAAGACACTCTGGGAAAATAAGCAGTTTAAAATTGGTATTCTTTTCCTTCAGATACGGAATTAATCTCTGGGACTCACACCCACATGGGGAAAAAAGGCATTCAGCAGTCCAGGGCATTTACCAGGAGCATAAGAACAACCTGAATTTAAATAGTGTAGATTTTAAAAAAAGAAAAAGAAATTTTTTGAAGTAACTATACCTTCATGCTTTGTTAGCCATATCTAATTAATAGTGTATGGGAAAAGTTCCTGATTTCCAAATACTTTAGAAACAGCTTTCTAAGATGTCCCTCTGCAGCTGCCTGTGGTCTGTGCTGTACTCAACAGACCATTTGTTTAATCTAATATGGCAATTCCATAAATACCATGTAGCTGCATGTGCTTTGATGGGAGAGTGAGTAAAGGAAGGCTGGCAAGAGGAAGAGGAGAAGAAACATAAACTTCTTTTGAGTGGAAATAGGATACTAATAATGATGTTTGGATTTTTAATGTTTTTTGGAGTTTGTTTCATGCTTTCACATGCTGTGTAATCAAGGCATTCCAATCAGAACATCCAGAGCTCCGTTCTCTTGTTGGGAAGGACTTGGATGAGAGCCTGGCTACTGTTGCGAAACGGAAGGCACAAACTGTAGCTGTCCTTCAGCAATCCTTGGATAGTTTACCTAAATTGTGGGTAGCTAGATTGCAGATAATACAGCTGAAGGCAATGAAATGTATGGCCATCTAGGGTCAGCCAGGTCTGGCAGCAGGGGCTGTGATGGAGGCTCATCAGCTTGGGCAAGAGCAGAGCAAAAGTATGAAGCCAGCTTAGCGATGCTTCAAAGCCACCTTGCGTGGTGGTATGAGGCATGAAGAGAATACGCTGCAGGCACGATGCTGGGATGAATTCAGCCATCATTATGTTAAACTCTGTTATCTTTAACTCTATGTTGGTCTTTAATCAACTGAGTAGGAGCGTGGCTTGATCCGGTTGTTAGTAGGATTAACAGGCTCAAGGTCTTGGTTTCAGCTCCTTGCTCTGTCTGTGATCTCTCGTGCAATTTTGGATGAGCCACTTAATATCTCACTGACTTAATAATGTGCGGGTACTTTCCTTCCTCCTCTGGATGTTAGGAGAGTAAGTATATCCTGAATAATGGATGCAAAAAAAAGTAGGCACCTTAGGCTAAGGTTTTACATATGTGCCTCTGGTTCTGTCTCTCCTTTCAGGCAGACATCAGAGCTGGATTTGCCATCCAGCATCATAAGATGATATGAAAAATGCCATGTATTTTTCAGTAGGTAGGATGTAGAGCAAATGCTTTTGTTTCCTGCAGGACTGGTTGACATGTTAGAGAATTAGGTTCAGTCCTCGGTTTTCAAATGCTGAATTAAGTTCGTGCAAGGGAGTGGAGCTGAGATTTCATGCTGTTGCTGGGAGCTCACCTTTTGTCATCATCAGCAAACCAAGATTTTAAAGCAGTCAAACCCTCCGACACCACATGATGGAACTCACATCTCAAACACGGCACATCTGTCAAGTCTTACTCTGAGAAGCTGCCTTGACAATTACAAATCCTTCGGTCCAGAACAGACGGCGCAAAGGCAGCAATCAAGGCAAAGTGTGAAAAGCTTCCCCTTGCAACCTGCACAATTACTGACCTATTCAGAGAAACCTCCCCTTTTAGCTTTTAGCTCCGCTAGACAATTTACCCTGTCTCAGCTGTCGCACTGCATTATGTCCTTCAGACCCCCTAGAATTAACGTTTGGAGCCAGCAAACACCGCTGGCTCCACAAGAAAAGCTGAGAGCGGAAAGGTCAGGTCGATTAAAGTGGTTGATCAGAATCTTTAACATAAAGACGTCACAGGCAAAACAGTAATGCTACTTCACGCTCAGCTAAGAGCAAGTGATTCATCAGGCAAGGCTGCTTATTTTTGGAGCATGGCCACAAAAGAGAAGCAGCGTGCTGGCTGTATTGATCACGGTTGTAACAGAGGACCGCAGAACCCTTCTCCAGTTTTGATGGAAATTTAATGTCAGAAATACATCATCCAATGTAAATACATCAATATATATTTTTACATCAAATGGATTTGAAAAAAAAACATTTTGGCCTGGCTTAGCAGAATCATCTCATCTCTGCACAAATCTCAGAGATATCACTTAGAGCAAAGGGCTGTTTTGCAGGGCTCTGCAGGGTTTAATGCTGCAAAAGATGCAAACGTTTTGTGAGGGCTTGTGTAAAGGTGGCTCTGAAATCTCCAGTGCTTTAAAAAACCTTCAATGGGTGAAGATGTACCGGTGTTGAGTAGATGCAGCCTTACTCCTGCTGCCTCCTGTGTCCAGAAATGATTGGAAATCCCATTTCAGCAGACACCACTGCCCAAGCAACTGCACACACCTTGTGCTGCCTGCAGTGCCTGCTTGTACCTTCAGCAGAGAGCTCCCGCCTGCCTCCTTACAGAGCAGAGGGACTCTTTACAGTTGGAGAGGCACATATTTGTAAGTGGAGGTGGGATGAGCTGCTCTGGGAGCCAGCATTCTGAGGAAAGGATTCTGGAAGCCAGATTCAAAACCTGTGGCTCACAAAGGGGGATCCTTCTGCTGCAACAGCAGCACAGCTGTTTCCCTCCCTTCTTGCCCTTCCTTTCCTTCCCATCCCTCCCCCAGTGCTAATAAATATATATTTAATTCATTTAATTCCCATGGAGGTTTGGCATTAAGGCATAGAACTCAAAGTTTACAAGAAAAGTGAGTGTGAGGAAAAACATGAAGCAATAGTTTAGGGAAGAAAATGCAGCCAAAGAGAATGACTGGCAAAGAGAAGGAAATGGGAATTCCTGGAGGAAGGATCGTTCCCCAGAGGAGCGTGTGAAGGGAGGGGGCAGAGAAGTGTAAGTGCAGTGTGATGGGACCTAAGGGCAGGAGCACCGAGGAATGTGCAGGAAGGCCCCTGGAAGAGGACAAGAGGGGTGAGTGGACATGGCAGCCTGGCAGGCAGGAGCAGCTGTGCGGGACTGCAGGAGTGGGCTTTCAGGAAAGCAAAAGCCAATGGAGAACCGTTTGGGTTGCTGAATCCAACCTGTGCAGTCACTGGTGATCACAGCAGGGCTGTCAGCTCCAGGAGAGAGGGAGAACGGACCATCAGAGTGCCTACCCCAGCCCAGAGAATGCTTCTCAGCACCCTGTTGCCTACCTAAGACCTTCGGCATGCAAGATCATGCATTGCATGCTGCAAGAAGAGATCACGACAACCTCTCTGATACTGTGGCTGGAGGGATGGGAGAGAAAATGACTTTAGCAGCAGCATTTGGGATGCACTGAAGAGAGGACATTGAAGAAGAGTTCATTATAGACCCAAAGGGTACATTTGCTGCGTGTAATACAGCGTAATGTGGAGGCTATCACAGCTCTGTTCTTTGCCAGAGAATCATTCCTGGAAAGGAAATAGCTGTATTCCTGATAGTCTAAGCAAGCTCATTCCTTCATGGCTAGTGCAGATATCTCTGCGCTCCGTTGCATAATGTAGACAGATGAATTCCTGTCAATAAGGAATTTAAAATAATTCAAGGCAAGCTCTGCAGTAACAAAACCACTGGTCACCAGAAGCAAAAGAATCAAAGGTGAGATGCAGAAGAAAGGCTCCTGCACCGAAGGCATGATCAGAAGTGCCCCACAGAGAGCGATGCTTCACTATTTTTTCCAAGGCTCGTGTTTTCTCTGTAGTGGTCTGGTACCTTTTGAGTCAACGCTCTCCTAATTTAGCCTGCAATCCATGTAGTACCCAACACACCCTCAATCTGCAATTGTGACTCTACCAGCCCCTCTACAGAATTAACTCAGCTCTGGATTAGTCATTCGACGTGCCAGCGCATGTAGAATAGACCTGAGTGAATCAGATTTTGTGTGCAGGGACTGACTTGCAGTAAATACAGCAGCTCGGAGGATCTCAGTCTGCATCTGGGCTTTTGCGTCTGTGGCTTTTTTGTGAAGTGACATTGTCAGCGTGGACTGGCTGAGGGTCTTGGACTGGTCCTGTCAGTCACGAACCTTGGGGACAGTCCAGTTCAAAAAAACTTGGGGAAGAGCGATAAGGGGAAAAAAGAACCAATAAGGGATTTTTTTCTTCACGAGGCATTACACTAATTTTCTCCCACTGTTCTCCTCCTAACATTGCAGGAGTGACCGGAGTGTGTAACGTCAGCGGTAATGCCGTGTTGGCAGTACATATGAGGGATGTACTGTAAGAATTGAATTTTGGTCGTTAGTTTCCATCAATTCTTTTGGGATGGAATCAAGGGACATCCCAAAACAAGAAAGGAGAGATCCAAGTTGAAAAGATGTGATCTGTAATTTTCCAAGTTTATTTGACTTGCATATTTCGGCTGTCAGTTGGGCCAGAGATGACGTGGGAAATGCTCATGAGTTCAGCAGTGTCACCTGAACTGGACCTGCTGAGCCACAAGCCTGAACTCCCAACTTTTAGCACATTGATATTCTGCCAGATGCCACCTCTTTGGTCTGTTTCAGCCCAGACAAGCTCAGACTTCATCTGTACATCTACCCACAGTGTCTCAGCTTTAATGATTAATGATATCCATAAAGACTGTGACTGGTCTGGTAAACTCTGGGTTGGGCATGGTCCCCAAAGCAATCTAACCCTGGTATTTCTTTCTTTGCAGGGGGTGGAGGGAAACGCAAAGGCAAAAGCAAAAAGTGGAAGGAAATCTTGAAATTCCCTCACATTAGCCAATGTGAAGATCTCCGAAGAACAATAGGTAAGAGCTTTTTCCTTCTTTGGAAATATTGCATAAATAAAATGTGTTATCAAAACTGGTTCAGCAGAACAGCGTGAAAGGTACTCATCGTTAAAGGGAATCAGTTTAGAGGTGGGCGTGCGATGCATGTAATTCCCATGATGCTGCTGTGCAAACCCAACATTTTCTGGTTATTAAAGGGACTAGGCAGGAGGGACTGGCATAATGCATTTTTAAGGCTGGGCTTGGGGCTAGCAGTGGCCAGGCCCATTGCTTTGCATGCCCAGGCTCTAGGAGCCAACAGGATTTCACCATTAGACAGTACCTGGCAGATGGGGCAGGTGCTTTGGCTTGGTACCTGCCAGGGCCAACGTGGCTGTAAAAGGACATGGAGAAATTAATCCCCTCATCATATCCTGCATTCCCTTGTAATAAGTAGCTCTTTATCAGGAAGGAAATTAGACTTGATGAAGGCAGAGAGATTGCTGATGTAGTTGAAGGTTAATATTAATTATATTCTGGATACGATGTTTGAAGTGGCAGCCACTGCCCTCTGCCTGGCAGTTTTGCTCAACAGTACCATCCTCTATTCAAACCACAACACTATTTCATGTAGTTTTTTACCAGACACGTAAAAATATTTTAAATTGCTTTGTTTTATCGATGTGGGCTGGACACTGCAGATTTGGAATAGAGCTTGCAGTGGCCATTTCCATAAGGCAGCATTTCTCCTGCTCATACCTGCCACAATTCAGCATTCTTTCGACTGCTGCCTTGGCAATTGAGAATAACAGCTACCTCCTTGTGAATTCTCTACTGGAAAGCTCACTGTTCCCGATCTCACCACAAGAGGTTAACTTCAGCAATTGAGGCTCCTTTTCTCCCCTACACTGACGTAAAATCCAGTCACTGGCAATAAATGAATGAAAGGCAAGAATCTGTAACAACGCAGATAGCGGGCAGCATCGTTTCTGTAACTTGGGTGAACTCCTGGGGTCTGACTGACAGTGCCTTGGCACTATGTACATTCAAAATTCACAGTGTGTTTAGGCAGAGAAAATATTTGGACTGTTTTGAAACTCTTTTCATGGTCTCCTTCAGTAAATTTTCCTTTCCTCACCTTCTGCTGTAGAGCCAAAAAGGAGGTAAAGAAGGGAGGGGGAGGTAGGAGAAAAGAGAGTAGGTTTTCCCAGTTCCTGGCCACTCTACAGGCGTACAAACCCCTGGAGCAATTGGTGAAGGTACAGAACCCGCTGGAAGCTAATCTGTCTTAATATATTGTAACTTGCATAGGGAATTCTCTCCGCGGTTACATCAGTTTTTCTTTCTGTAGGGAAAAATGTCTCCCAGTAAAATGCTTGCTCTTTACAAAGGTGTGATAACAAAATGAGTAGTCTTAAAAAAGTCAAGTCTGCCAATGATTTCTGCTTTTGAAATGCTGTTTCTGGCATTTAATTTTTTTTTGTGTGTGTCAGCTTTGTCCTAAATGTAAGTTGTTTTCATTTGTTTTTGTGAATGAATTGGTGAAGTAACAGGGCAAGAGCCCTTGTGATGCTCTTGCTGAATTTGGCTTCACTGCAAACTGTACCTATTGGCTGGGAATTGTAACAACTGGCCTTTACACAATGGGAAACAAGGTCCAAATCCTTGGTCTGGGAGCCTGATTTTTATTGAGTAGCTTTCCCACTGAGCTGGAGGTGATTACACAAGGCAGGAGGCACTGCTCAACCTGAGTAAGGTCATCTGGCTCTGCTGTTTTTCAGTTAATCGAGTTGAGGTTGAAGCATCCTGGACAAACAGTCACTGTTTATAAACTTCTCCTTGCTCGTGTGGGGGATCTGACACACTTTGGATGAGCCAGACTCTCTGGGTCTATAGCATTAAGCCATTTGTATGTCTGTGGTTGATCCAGGGTGCTCAGGATGGATCTGTTGCACGTGCAGATCCATTGCACTGGGCTCAGTGTGGCTCTACGGGCCAAGTACCAGTCACTGCAGTCTGGCCTTAAACTTCTTCTTCTATTATCTCTGCTGAGGAAGATGGGACTTTGAGCAACCCGGTCTGGTGGGGTCTGCCCAGGGCAGTGGTTTGGAACTCAATGAACTTTACCGACCCTTCCAACCCAAACCATTCTGTCATTCTATGAAGAACAACTCCCTTGGCTTTAAATCATCTCAATTTGTTATTTTCTGCAAGTTTTTTTTTCAAGGATCTAAGGATTTCAGGTGACAAGGTGTCCCTGCAGGTTATTTTTTGAGGGAATGTACTGACATAGCCTTGAACCACTGGCTGGCTGAACGGCTCTGTGACCTGCAGGGCATCCAATGCTTGGTGTATCTGCTCATCAGTCCCTCCCCTAACGACTCCTTAGCCCACTGGTCAGCGCCAATCAAATTTGATAATGAAATAAAGACCCTAGAGAGTCTTTTTCTTCCAATCTCTATGGCAACCAGCAGAGAAGAACAACTTTATGCAAGGAAAAGGCTACAACCTCATTTCGGTGTGTTTGGAGATCAAGACAAATATTAGTAGGTTTTGCTCCTCATAGACCTCTTTGCTGTGTGTCAGCCTCCCAGCACTTTTGGTCAGACACAGTCTTGCCGCTTTGCCACATGTTAAAGGTAAAAAATCACACCGAGTCATAGAGGGTTTGCATGAACTGGAGGAGGAGGCTGTTGAGGTTTTGTTATACTCCTTTTTCCTGGATGCTTCCCAGGAGCCTGCGTGGAAAAGCTGGAGGCAGGGATGAGACGGACCTTTTGCTTTGGAGTGGGCATGGACTGCTGTGAAGAAGGGCACGGCTCAGTTTAATGCAGCCGTAAGCCCTTGATGGAAAATGTTGCTGATGCAATTGTGGCCATACAGCCTACATGTGTGTATAGATGCCCACATTCTGGTGTAAAAACGTGTGTGCTTTTGCACCCCACTAAGGTGTACTGAAAAGAGTCTGTGTCTTAAAAAAAAATAGTGTAGTGTGAAAAGAAATCTGTGAAAAACAGGAAGGCTGAAATAAACCAAGGGTCTGCGACCTGTGTTGACACAATTATGAGTCAGTTCATACCTTTTGGTTCCCTCTGTGTTTACAGGAGACTCTGTGTTTGACTATCCATCATCTGGTGTCTTACTGAAAGACTTGCTTAGTAAAGCCCTTTTTTCCCCTCTTTCTTGTGCGCAGGAACAAAAATCAAAACACCCGAGAGAAACACCGTGTTTTGATAAGTAAACAAACACTGGAAACATCTTTATTAAAAGTGCCATTTAGCCAAGGAGCTATTTTTTTGGATTGCACTTAAAAGCAACTTCTTTCCTCCTTTCTTTTTTGTCCAAAATACGCAACACCTTTTGCGGGGATATTCAGTGGCCTTCATTGTGTGGTAATTAAATAGGCAAGTGGAACAGGGATGCTACGCTAATACCTTTACTGGCCTCTGAGAGAGGCTTGTATATGTACACTTGTATACTATGAATAGCTGATGTGTGTTTCTCTTTGCAGCCCTTTTCCCAGCTTTATTTAATTGTGTTAAAGCAACTAAACATTTCCAGGTTAACATTGTCCCGAGCAGCTCTTTCAATCAATGAAAACCGGTGTTCGAGGCCCTAGTGGCAGTGACCCATGTGGTGGGTGTTGCTGCGAGGGGGTGGTGTTCTGCTGTCTTGAAAATTCCTGTCTTAGCAGGAGAGAGCTGTTTCAAGGGAATGAAAAAAAATAGCCAGGCTCAGCTTTAAAAACTCCTACATTTGACGATCGTGGCATGAAGAGCTGCCACAAGTTAGGGATACCCACTAGTTTAAAGGCCATCAGTAAACAAAAATATAAGAAAAAGTTGTCATTTTGAGGGCCAGAGTGTCTTTTTGATGATAAAAGATTCTAGATGTCTGTAAATATTTCTGAATGACGCAAAAGCTTCTGTTGGTTAAAAGTGTGGAATTTTTATTTATTTTGCTCAGACCCATTCTGTGCTTTTTCTCTCCCATAAAAAAAAAACCTGCTTGGGTGAAAGAGCTGATTATTCTGATCTTTGGCAAATTTTCTTTCGCAACTGTCCAAATGCTATATAATAAATCACCATTTTTTTTTTCTTTCCCCATAGATTGAATTTTGTGGGGAAAGTGCCACAGAATGTGCTGGTTGTTGCATGGAGTGATTTGTTGCATTATTGCAGAAAATTTTAACTCCTTCAGTGAAGCAGTTTCTTGTCCATTGTACTCGGGCAGAAGGAGAAACTGATGATTTCTCTTGTTAAATATTTATATGCAGTGAGGTTTCACAGTCAGAAAGATGGGCCCCCCTTAATACTGATTTTACTATGCTTGGTTTAAAAAAGAGAAAAAATGTCCTCCCTGGGCCATTTAACCTCTTCTGTGACATTTGTGTCCCATTTATCCAGGGGAAAAGTGGCGGGAGCTTCCAGTTCTGGCAGGTTCTTTTCAGCATTGTTAAAAATACACTTCTGTGTGAAAAATGCTTTGTAGAGATGGTGAACAGAGTAAGTGGGACAAAATCGAAGCCATGGAGTTCACATGCTCACTTTTTACCAAAGCTGGCTCTTTCCCCCCCAGCTCCGCTTTTTTTTTGTATTGTACTTTTTCAGACACGATCAAGACCTTCACCTGCATGATTTTTTTTTTTCATTCACTTTGGAATTTATCTCTCTGGAGGCATATTGATAGTGCAGGCTCTGCAGTGGGATTCAGACCTGCCTAAATGAGGTTTTTTGAGCCATGGGTGCTGATAGCAATCAAGAAGCAGCAGCGTGGACATCAGTGACACAGAGATGCTTGAGTGTGTATCCCGCTTCCTAGAAATGCTTTGCAGCCTGCACTGAGCTCCATCCTGTGGCAGAAAGACTGCTGCTGTACCCCGGGTATCTCCTTTAAAAGGTAGTTTGGGCACCTCTGCTCTGCTTCAGGGTGCTGGGACATCTTTAATAACATCCCACCAGGTGCCTCGGCTTCAGAGGTTTGCCAGCACTCCAGAGATAAATGCACGGGCGAGGGACCCTTGGAGAAGGAAAAGTGTGAGTTTCTTGCCATACATGGCATATTGATAGTCATTGCAGGATGGTGTGTCTGTGTGACACACCCAGCCCCACTTCATCTGTTGATGGTGTCGGACCTGGGGGCATGTATCTGCCTGGAGAAGGGAGATGCAGGCAAAGAAACACAGGGCACGTGCGGATCCCAGGGTCTGAGGCTGCGGGGTGGTGGCACTCGGGCACAGAAACGGGAAAAGAGAAGGCATCAAAAGCCCGGTCTCGTCAAAACCACAAAGAAGTAGCCACCAAATTCTTCAGCTCTGTTGTTTACAGTGATTAAAAAGCAAGGTTTAGGAATGTAATCCTGCAGCCAACAAATAGATCAAAGGAGAGAATTGCAGCTTGGCTTCCACTGTAAATAACCAAGCACAACCAGTTACAACTTCTGGGATTGTCTTATAGCATCAGTTCGAATACTTCACCTAAGCCTGGCCTCACGTTTTTAACTAAAACTAGAGTTTGCATTTTTGAATTATTTTTTTTTTCCAGAAAGCATCAGATTTCCTTGGAAAAATACTTCCATTTTTATGGGAAATAGTTTTTGAACCAGTAGTCAGGATTCCATGGCATGAAATAACAGAAAGGGGAATTGTCTCCTCTTTCCAAAGGTGTAGGCATACGGGTGGCTGTGTCAGGAAGATGCTGGTGGGGTGTGTGTAGATACAGCCAGAGCCGAGTACCTGGCACGGAGCTCTACAACACCTCTGGGAGGCTCAAGGCTTTCTGCAAACCTGGGGAACTGGAATCAGTGGAGTACAAAATACTATCTAT
>VZRU01020919.1:69597-94792 GCA_013398155.1 Pedionomus torquatus
TATCATTGTTACACTGTTCATTGAAATACGCTTCCAGGGAATTTCATATCATTTAAGGCCAAATCTGATAAACACATAGTTTCACAAATAATTTTTTGTCCAAACAAGGAATCCCTTTGAATTCAGTTGACAACAGATGGAGGTTTTTTTCAGCAATCAGGTTTGTGCGTTGCATGAAAATAATTTTTCCCACATCGGTGCCCTTGGATAACTGCAGCATAAGATATATTTCAGTCACTATCAGCAATAGCAAAGTGGTGTCTTGCTGGTGTTCTTGCATCACCCAAGCGTGAGCTCCTCACGGCGATGTTTGTCAGCAGCCCGGGCTGCCGGGGGATGGAGCGGGGCTCCTACCGCAGGGGCTCTGTGTTGCCCCTTGGGATCACATTTGTTGTGCCAGGACTCAAGGGCTGTCATGGGGCTGTGCTGCGGATGGTCCCTTTGATGCTGGAGTGGTACCTGAGAGAAAATCTCCTCGGATGAGTTGTGCTCCATGGAGATTGTCTGTGGGGTGACTGGAGAGAGAGGAACGCAAGAAGGGCTGAAAGAAAAATTCGAAGAACTGCAGAAGGCTGCAGGTAGGATTTATTGAAGTTATGCAGATTTTTTTGGCATAACATTAATGCAGAACTAAACCCCTCAAACTGATTTATTTCTAAAGAAACAAAGTCCTTCCCCTGGACAGTCCTGCTCCGTACACTTCCCTTCCCTCTCTCTTCCTTTTTTTCCGTCTTCCACAGTAGACACAACTTTCTCCTCTTTTCTTTGATCTGGAAGGTCTCTGTTGCTCCTTCAAAGTACAGCTGATGCAATCTTTCCAGAGTAGACCTTGCCTTCACCAGTACCCTGTAGTTTCTTGGATTTGACATGCTGTCCCGTATCATGAATGCATCTAAATTAAATTAGATAGTCTTCAGGGGCAGAAACTGGCCGCATGATAGAAACTGTTCCAGCACATGAAATGATATGGCTGACATCAAAACCATATTGTTTGTTTACAAACCCACAGTTGGTTCAGTTTCTTTCTTTAAAATCCTTCAGATTCAACTCTAATTCTATCATAAACATAGGTTTCTCTTGCCCTAATGATGGACAAACAGAGCAATGTTTGGTGCCCTTGCAAGATTAGCTGTATCCAGTTTATAGCGATGGGTGGAATTGAGAAGGGTTGGGGTTTTTTTTTGCTCGCAACTTTTTTTCAATGCCATCACAGAAAGTATGTGAAAAACAAGCTGGTTTATGCATCTAGTGAGACTCAAAGCTAACACTGGGCAAACAGGCTGCTCACAGGCTGCTTGTACTTGACAGCTTCCAGGACGGGAAGGGGACGCAGGGGAAATGAGTTGAAATGATCTCAGCCCACATTCTATTTACAGAATTTATTTCACAAGACTTAATCCATCAAGTATTACCTTGGCAGTGGCAACCCAGACAGAAACCAAGACAGACGTTGCTATTCTCCATAAAGAAGAGGCAGCAAATCCACATCTCCTTACCAAACAGCGAGTCCACACTAGTCGTCCCTCAATAGAAAGCCTCCTAATGAAGAAATATTAGCACTAAACCTCTGTATTTTTATTTTGTGGCAAAACCCTTCTATTTGATGCGATCAATTAGTCTTTACAAATTAACATTGAAAAAAAAATCCACAACACACTATTTCTAAAATTTATTGCAGGATATGCAGAAAAGGAATTAGAAGATAATATATCCTTTTAAAAGATCCATTTCATCTCTCACTGAAAATAGAAGTAGATATTGTGAGCTGCAGGGTTTTTCATTATCTTATTAGGTAATATGAGTCATTAAGGCTAATTAATACTTATTCAGTGATTTGGAATAGTAAAATGCTATAGAAGTGCTTACGGGTCCTGTTAAATAGTAGTACTTGGTTGTTAAGGAAATTTATTTTAAAACCAATTTAGCATTTGCTGGATATGGGGAATATGAGGTAGGGCTACATTAATGGTAAAAACTTACTCTTCTCCCTGCTGGACTCATTTGTAACTTTGCTACTGGCAAAGATGAGAAGGTGGCAGGGTAACACCAGCCTCTGTTCTGGTTGACTCTGCTGGAGTCAGTGAGAAAGTTTCCCTTAAATTAAATTGTACAGGAGCCCTCTGTAATGCAAGGAGGGAGCTGTGGGGAGGGAAAAGAGAGTGACCTGCCCAGGGACGCTGTAAAGTGCACTCGTAGCATGAGCAGCCTGAAATCCTCGTGTTTGGGGATGCATGAATGAATCCCCAAACCCTAAAAGCCTGGAGGCTTCAGGGAGGGATGGGATTGACCCAAGTTGGTGCTCGTCGAGGAAAGTAGCTCATTTGGAGTGGTTGGTAGTGGAGACATCATTTTGCCTTGGGTTCTGCGAGTTGTTATAAGTGCCTCTAGGACTGTGGCTGGGCTTTGTTCTAGGCTTGGATAGAAACAGTCCTGCTCGAAGTACGGCACGCTGAAATGCCGCAGGTCAATGAGGATGCACATAAGAGACTAAGCCCTTGGTTGAAACTTTTTCAACAAAAAATGGCTTTTCAAATTAATAGTGTGCACTAGAAAAGTGGAATTATTATTCTGGTTAAAACCTGAAACCCAACTTTTTTTTCCCCCTCCTTCTGTGCCTTTCTTTGGTGGAAAAGGGGCAGGAGAAAAAGGAACATCCTATTCTTTACTTAACTATAAAATAAGTGTTAGTCTTTATTTTTAAGAAAGTCTCGCAAAGTCCATAAAATATTTCGAATGAAGAAAAATTCACATTTTATATACATGCTACCTTGAATATTTGCAAAATATAAAAACAATCTTGTACTTATTTTTTCAATTTTATTTCTCTCTTTGTAGCACTTGGTTTGCTGAAGCACTCTTTGCCACAAAGTGTACTTCTGTGGCACGAGGTGTTCTGCTTCCTTTCTTGTGAAGGTCCTTGATCTGTGCACTTCACCTCCACTGGTTTAGTTATTTTTTTCCCGACAATGCAGATGGACACTAAAGTGAATGTAAATACAATATTTCAGTTTTAAATATAATGTAAGGCACAGCCAATTGTGCTGTGGGTTAACAGGGCTGGAATTCGTACTCCTTGTAAATCCACATCTGAGGAGAGACCCCAGATCAAGTGCCTCAGTCCAAATCTGACGCATCATTATCCTATTGCCCTCGATTTCTGGCTTTTGAGGAAAGGAGGGGCTGAGAGATTTTAGGGTAATCTCACACATACCTTTTTATTCTGGTTTTGAGACATAGCAGGGGGTGGAATTCGTACAGGGAATGTTAAGAGCCTGATTTTTGGTGGTTTGGCTGAACCTGTGAAGTCATTAAGAGATTCAATTTATTTCTCGGGTAATCGCTATATGCTGCTTTGAAAACATCTTGGAGGTGATAATTGGAAATATTTTGTCTGTGCTCTGTAGATCAGAAATTGGGGCATGGCCATGAATTCTGCTAAATATTGATATTGAAATAGAACCCCCACTTGGCAGGGTCGAAGCAGGAGTTATGAGGCCATTTTTTAACAGAGTGCCTGGTTATGCCAGTACTTTTATTTACTTATTAATCACATTTTTACCATGCTCAATCAATGCCAGGGAAGTCTAAGGCAAGTAAAATAAATTATCTATCCTAAACTGTTGTCTCATAGCTGAAGTAATGGAAAGGATGACTGAAAGTTGCAATGTAGGGAAAAGAAACCAAACTGTAGAGCAAGATGGTGTCATGCAAACCGTGCAAAATCTCCTGAGTTTGGGGAAGAAGGTAGATTACTATTTGATTTTACTGAAGAACTCTCTGTTGTCCTGGAATTGGTAAAGTTCAGTGTAAAAATGGGTCAACAAAAAGTCTGAACTCTTATAACCCTTAAAAAATATGTTATGGACCAAGACATATAAGTCATGGTTAAATTTAGTTTAAGAAAAACATGAAGGTTTTTACCTTTCCAGAAGAATAATTAATTCCAAAAGATGGGACGTCTCTGTGGTATTAAATGACCTATAAAAATATAATCTGTGCACAGTTACAAACTTCTTTGTACCTGCCAGATTCCCCATCCTCCTGCCCCGCACCAGCACTGTATTTGCACAGGGCACCCTGAGGGTCTCTTCACGTCACGCTGATTTTCTGAGCTCTCACTCAGAGAAGTTAGGACAAGGCGGCGTTGACAGATTGGTGAAGGCTGTTCTCATGAGCAACAGGACCTGGCTCAACTACGTATAAGTATTTGCAATGTTGAAACAGCCCTCTATAAGTAAGTGCTTTCAGACTTTCATAACTCCTGGTTCAAAATATTTTTGGCATTTGTAAACATGGTTTATGAAGAAAAAATGGTTTTGAGCACAGGAAGAATTTGGTGTAAGTCACTTCAGAAATATTCTCATCAGTCCAAACAAACAACATGCAACACTTGTGTATCACTTTCATCGCATTTGACCTTTTGGCATGGGTATAATTTGTCCCATGAGCAGTGACTTCAACACACTAAGCCTTAAGTGACGTCTAAGAAGTAAGTGGAATCTCCCTGCAAAAGTACAACTGACTGAAACACAAGAGAGAGAAACGTATGGTGGGGAAGTTACTGAATAGCATGAAATATTTGATTTAATGTAGCAAAGTATGACATATTCTTGCTGATCAACTCTCCAACAGCCAAAACCAACTGGCATTCAAGCCACTTCAAGCAAGAGCCTTTTCAGATCTCTTTGGTGGAACCTCTTCAGCCTGAGCATGAGTAACTAGGTGGGATGTCTTCTGTGCTGGTGACTGGTTGAGCTCCACATGGAGCCAGCCTGTCTCTGGGGTGGGAATGGGCCAGCACTGTGTGCTCTGGAGGCCTCTGCGTGCCCCAGGTCTATGGCCAAGGATGATGGAGAATGGAAGACAGAAGAGTTGGTGGGCTAGGAGGAAAGACTCTGTAAGTAAATAAGGTTACATCCCCTTTGCATAGTCAGTGGGAGTATTCCTGAGGCTTATACTGCTTGGCAGAGGAGAAAAAAAGCCAGCATGAAAAGAGCAGCTATTAAGCAGCCCTTGTGTTGGGAGTGGACCTCATGACTGTCGTTAGCTCCATGGAGACTTTCTTCCTCCAAGGTAGAGACTCTTCCCTTCTGAGACTGCTTTCATCCCTGCCCAGGAGACTGTGGGTGTCCGTGGGGCGCCATAACCTCATTATCTACTATGGAAAAAAAAAAAAAAAAGCTTCTAAAAATATTGTCTATGCCAGTATTGTCTATGCCAGTGTGACTATGAATCAGTGGTCAGAACTGCGAGGGAGAATTACAGCCTTTTCTCGCTGTTCTTTGCCATGGACAACCCCTAGTCCTATGACTAGGGCTAATGTCTTTTTTAGAGTCTGCTTCAAAGTCTCCTTGGGGGCCAGAGCCTTTCTTATGAGTTAAAAATCAACTTGTTTAGGTAAGATCTTAAGGAGTGGAAGGCGGCAATGCGAAGTTTCAAACTGCAGAAGAGCTGCCAACGCAAAGGTCACACAAGGTTGTGGTTACTCCCACTGCGTGCTGCGATGGGCTTGGTGCATTAGCACAGACGGGGATTACAGCAGGGCCGGCACAGAGAGAGGGAAGACATGGATCCACCCTGTAGCCCTGTGGTTTTCGCAAGTTTTCTGGCACTGGCCACTGTTCCAAATCCTAAAGGAGCTGTGATGGAGACCTGCCATCCTGGTTCAAAAAAAGGGATAGGATTTTATTCTCAATAGCACTGTTGAACTACACGGAAAGTAACCATCACCCACAATCAATTACTAGTAAGCACCCACAGACTGCTTGAAATCTGTGAAGAGCTCCATAATTGCTCACTGTAACTCATAGTGTAGGTAGGATATTACTTTATTTTCTTTCTTCTCCTGTATGAGACCATTTGAAAACCTGACCTTCTCCATCCCCAAGAGGAGATTATGTATTTTTCCTGAGCCCCAGTGATTTTAGCCTTCCATTTCAAGAGTTGCTGGGGAGTGATGATGCTAAATCACATCCCCCCAAAAGCCTTCATCCTTTGTGTAAATTAGCTGATAGCTTCTTTTGACTGATGCAAGTCAAAACAATGCTTTAGCTGGCAGAATAAGGTGGAATTCTGCCTCATCTGGTTTTTTCCTCCCATCAGCAAACTAGTATTTCCCTAACAAGTGCCCGGATCTGGCAATTCTCCAGGGTTTCCATTTTTGGTAGGCAGCAGTAAGGAAGGGAATCTCATCTTGCTGCCAGCTCACCCACTTACAACATGCATCAGGGAGGGCTCAGAAACCTTTTCCTTCGACTGCCTCAGAGAAGAGGAGGCACTGGGAGTTCAGCTGGAGGCTCTGCCTGTGAAATATGGGTCATCAAGACTTGAATTAGAGAGCAAATACAACCCTTTTCTTTTTTTTCCTCCTTTTTTGCCCTTCATTTAAGTGAATTTAAGTCCTGGTGACAGGCAATGCACAGATAGCCCTTGAAAGGGAAATGTCGTGTTTATCTTCCAAACAGGTGCAATCTGATTTCCCTCGCTCTGCTCTGGCCCCTTCCAGGGTGGAGGTACAAGGGCAAAAGAGAGAATATTTCAGCGCCTGTGATTGCTCACTCTTGGCTGGCTCTGCCAGCCTGGATGCCAGTTGTGGCGGTGGGTTTTGCATAGCTGTGGGTCTGGTACCAGCTCAGCTTGCCAACTGCCGGCATAAGCTGCGTAACTGGCAACTCCGCACATGCCATGCCCAGCATCTGTTTCTCATCCTACAGCATTTTAAATAATGCTCATTTCCAGCTGTCTTCCCCTTCCTCCCCAATTCCAAAGCACAGTTTATTGGCTTCATGTGAAGCTCTGGGATGCGGCTCCGGGCTGCAGGTCTGCATGCGAGGCCAAGCTGGTCGGGGAGCTGCAAGATTTGACACCAACTGTCCCTGCCCTCATCCTCCAGCCTGATCGTGCATTGAAGTGAAAGAAACCCTCAGCTGTGAGGAGTCCTACAGCTTGTGGAATGCGTTAATTAAACAAGGGTCTCTGAAAGAGGTAAAATAGTAGAGGACCTCTGCAGATAACTTGGCAGTTGCCTAATACAGTATTCACAGCTTCAAGTCTTGCAGGAAAAGAACCAACTGAGCAGCCTTTATGGAGGATTTTTTAAAGCTTTATTTTCCAGTAGGAATGTAATTGAAGAAGGCTGTGAAGGCCGTGGAAGGACGCTGCTTGCAAGCAGAGGAAAGATTAAATTCCAGTGCTTTGCTTGGGGTAAATCACTGACCTTTGTCTTCAGCGTTAAAGCCATCTGAAGAAAGCCATTCCTAGCATACAGCAAGATGAGTTGCTTCTGCTGGATTCTTTCCTGCATACAGTGTAATAGTTTAGTATGAATATAGCAGGAAACAAGGAAAATTGAAAGTGTAATTCATTCTGAATGGCGTGATGTAAGAGGTGATTTGCTTTAAGGAGCTAGAAGGCAAAGGGATCAGTGTTAAATATTTTAAGTGGGCTCTTTGAACAATCCCTTAATGGAATTTTTCTCCTCCCTCCCTTTTACAACTGTAAGATCTATGTTTCCTGCTCATTCTCTCTTTTTTTTTTTTTTTTTTTTTTTATTTATAGACTTTAAAACCTTAGTTGGGGCAATTTTACTTACCAGGTTATAAAAATCCTCTATCTTCTGTCCCACAAAGCCAATAAGTGTTTGTTTCTTCAGCTCAGTAACAGTTCTTCATTCTGTTTTCCAGGCAGATTTACTCTGTATCAGTACAATTTCTACCCACTGAGTCAATGTCTCAGGGCACAAGCTCATCCTGCTGTGCTGCGACTGAGCATTTCCTAGAGTAGCCTTATAATTTCCCAAATTTCTCCTCCCCTTCAGAGCCTGGGAAAGCAGATGGACTCTTCAGGATGACCTGGAGGGCATCAAATCCAGGCAGTTAGAGCTGAAGTGGGGAAGTGCATTCCAGAGGAGACAACCCTTCCACCAGGAGTGTTTGCAACTTGGGCTGCTCTCCAGCCCACACTGCTGAGCTGATACTGAGCTCTTCAAGTGATTGCAAGTGACATGGCCTGGGGCACGGAGACAGCAGATGTCTGGTATTTAGGTTGTTATGGCTCGGTGTTTTCCACTCGAGTTGGAACTCAACTGTTAGCTAATGACAGTCACGGGGACCCTGCGCAGCACAATTCTCCAACAGGGCACCCGGGAAGAAAAAAACCCATTGAAGAGCATCGTGCTGCTCTCAGTCACTTGAAAGGGGAGATGACATGAGGGAAGCCGGCAGGGGCATGAATCACCGTAGAGAGGTCCATATTCACATGTCAAACCTACAGTTTTCTCATCAGTCATAAGGAGAAAACCACTTGGCAAATCCAGCCCAGCCCTGAACCTGAGCAACAAAACAGCCCCCTTTCACCTTGGCCTCTCATAAATGCTGGCTTTTTCATTACGTTTAAGTAAGTCAATTTTATTTCTCACCCCAGGCTTATAAGCTCCAGTTATGTCCCTGAATCATACTGGATTGGCCTGTCACTCACCTGCCCTAGAGCATATCCACTGCTGCCCAGATGTGATGAACCTTCTGTCCCACCGAAGCTCTGAATGTGAAAGAGAGCTAGGAATGACATGGATTCTCCATGGAAATCCCTGGGGTCAGAGAATCAGTGCTTGGCATTGCTCTGCAGCTCCTGTTGCTGAAGAAGGGAAAGGCCATGTGGTCAATGTGCTGTAATAAATATAGCTGACCCATCTGAAAGGCCTGCTGTAGATAAATAGTTATGTGGCCTAGAGGATGTTATCAGTCAATACAAGGAATGTGGCCTCTGGGGGACATACAGACCTAGAACCAAACAGATCGGGGTTAATGAGTCTGAGAATGACGGAACTATGGTGTGATAATGGACCGGGCTCTAACTCAAGGCAATGGAAAGTGCATGCAAAAACTGTAATCTCTCGGGCAGCACAAGGCTGAGATGAGTAGTGAAAAATTAATACCACCATGGAAACACATCATCAAAAGGCAAAGCCAAATCAAGAACAACGCCAGCACCACAACAGGTAACAGGTACTCTGATTTTGTACTGGTGGAAGGTCTTGTGATCTCTTGATCGGGTAAACAGAAGCTATTTGTCCAGAGCCCTTCCCAAGCAACCCATGAGTTACAGGGGTAATTGCAGGTGGGAACAGCCAGAAGAGAGTAGCAGCATAGGCTCATTGAGAAGTAGCAGGAGCAAATAATGTTTCTGAAGGATTTCACCCAAACACGATGAACATGCCATGGTGTTTCATGTTGTTGCCCGTCGCGGCTGGCATACCCTTGTAGGCATTTGCTGTCTCCAAGTGTACTTGCACTGTCATTTCATGGTGTTGATCTATACTACTGAAACTACAAAATGCTAGTGAGTAGATCTTACTTGGACATCTTGGTCTCTTATTTGCATCAAGTTTAACTTATGCCCCTATTGATGCTAGAGAAAGGATATGTTAGGGCTCCATTTCAGGCATTTCTTGTTATGAATGACCTACTGTACCTCTTTGAAGTTGCTACTCTTACCCAGAAACTCAACTGCCAACTACTCACCAGCACTAAGAGTTGTGGGATCCAAAAATTAAGTCAGTGCCTTCAATGTAGCTGGGTTGATGTAGAGCTCTGCAGCTCTGATGTGACACTGGACACAAGAAATAAAAAGGGGTCTTTATCTTAATGGTGAGAACTAAGAAACTCAGAGTTTGTAATCAGTGAATTCTTACCTTCCCTTGATTTGAGGAACCCAGATATGTGTCACCTGCAATGTGGATACCTACATGGGCAATTTAAAGCATAGGGAGCAAGGCTCTGGCCTTACTTAGCTTTTAGAGGTGTTGGGCCCCTCTGAGTACAGGCTGAAAACATGGTCTATTTCCTGCGATTCCAGTTATTTAATCAAGAAATTATGTGAAGGCTAGACTGAAGAGTGAAGGCAAATCTCATAAGAAACTCGTATAGATCACAAGTTAAAATGCCACACGAGAATGCTGAATTATGAAAAAAAGAAGCAAACCATTTGAATTACATGAACTGTCTGTTCTGGAGAACTACGTAGTATTACTCTTTGCAATGAAATCAGTGAACTTTGTATGAATTCTTGTAGTGTCTCGGAATACATGTTAAGGGACCTTAACTCACCTGACGCATTCAGCCATAGCCGTGTGATGAACTGTCATCTTAATTCACCTGTTTGCTTGATGGACTGCGAAGGCAAACAAGTAGTGATGAATGTAGTGGCAGCAATTAGATGTAGCCACATTGATGATTTTTTCTCCTTGAACATGTCAGCAAAGCCAGGAGTTTACTACTTACAACTCTTGTGTTCCTCACTTTAAATAAATGAAAATGAAATGCCAGATTTGAATGTTTTACTTACATTTGACTACTGAAGCTATATTTCCATCATCTTTTTGGTCATCTAGCAGCAGTCAGATAGGAAACACTCTTGAAAAATGTTCTGGAAATACTGTCCGCCACCTTCTTTCGCGCAGTCTCTTGTACTGATTGAAGTTTATGGTTTGAATCCTGGTTTTCTCTAAGCAATAAATGTACTTAACTTCCCCTGAACAAGCTAAATATATAGAAACATAAATGTAAAAGGTGTAGAATGCATCTACGTGCATCCTGAGTGACTGTAGGATGCTGACCAGCATCTAATCTTGTCTGTTGTTGCTTTCTGGTTTTGCTCTACTGACAGCCTTCTCAAACACATTTTGTTTGCTAATTCAGTGTATGACAGAAAGCAGTTGGGGTGTTGATAGCACTTCAGCTGTTTTTTGCTTCCTAGCACCCCGTTGCAAACCCGATGCATCATGAAGGAACCAACACTGTAAAATAATTAACTTCAGGATATGACAATTGTATCTCTTTCTCCAAGAACCAGTCCTTTGACATTAAGGGTATTGGATATATAGGTTTAATACAGTTTGGTGCCTTCAGTTCTTACTCCATGGTTCAGATATTTTTATTTTCCAAGGCATTGGTTATACTGAATATTGCACATTTCTTCCATCTACACAAAATCTCACTACCTCTTCTGTTGATATCTAAGCCTTATAAGCACTGTATGTATTGAAAGAGCTGTCATTTGGTCTAATAGAGACACATACCAAGAGTATTTAGTTGCATTTTTAATTCTTCTTCCAAAGTGTCTTCTGATAATGGTGGCCTGAAATAGCTGGGGACTGGACTTACTGACTTTGGAGGGCCCTGGCAAGCCTATGAGTAGTAAAAGTCTAAATTGTATGTTACTCTCAACAGTAACAAATTAAATATATAGACTACACATTTTTAATAGGAGATTTAAATGTAGATTGCTAATACTTACAAGAAAATTATGTATTTCTTATGAGTTTCTGCATTAAGTACAATTCCAAGTCTAACCTCAGCAGATGTGGAATAGTGTCTCCAGATGCTCTTAATATTTTCCATTCCAACTTCACTGATAAACTGAACATTCCCTTGTACAATCTAGTGCTACATCTGTTTGGCTACCAGTATTGCTATGAGCTATGACAACCAGAACTTAAAGGATTCTTTTCTACCAAATGCTTCATTATGATTGCAATGATTAATATTTCAATATTCTTCTGAGAATCAAAAGTATTGAATCAGTCAATGATATGGCAGAGTCACTGACCTTGCCTGCAGAGTGTCTTGAAGTCATTTCTGCAAGGTTTTTCAAACCTTTTCCCTTTCTGTTTAGCTTGTATCTGTGGATGGGCTATTTAAGGAGGATTTTTGTCTAGATACCAAACTTCAAGATCAGTGAACTTCCTTGAGTTTAAGCAGCACCAGAGATTTACAGCTAATTTCAGATAGCGACGTTCAGAATAGCAATAGAATTCTTGGTCAAAACTTTCAATGGTTATCAATGGAAAATAAACAGTTTGGCTACTATCTCTGCATTTATAGATAGAACAGGATGGGAATATCATGGTATGAGTGAAAACAGGCACACAGAGGACATGTCTGCACTAGTTTGCAAATGCCTGTGGGGTTCTGTCTGGAATAATGGAGGTCACACAGAATAAGCGAAAGCCCCAAAGCCTGTTCGGTTATCATGTTTTTCCAGTCATTGCAGCTCTGCTAAATTCATTGAAATTAGACCAACAGGACTGAACTAAATGCCATGATGAGCCTGGCATTCAATTTTTATCTTCTTAAATATCTTATTAGCTTTCTGTTGGTTGGTGAATTGCCATAAAGCACACTAGTATTATAACTTTGAAGTTGGAAGGAGCCAACCTGTGTTCTTATTTAAGTAGGAAATACACAAAGCAAATATAATCAAAGGAAGAAAAAGGAGAGATTGGATTGGATTAGAGGAGAGAGTAGTCTGCAAGAAAAGTAAAGTCAGAGAGAAAGAGGTAGCTAGACAAGACTAGAAATAGTATGGCCTGAGCATGTAAAGTGATAGTACAAAGGACAGCAGAAGAAAAAATGTGGGTAGAAAAAATAAAAACAATAGACAATTACAAAATTCAGTAAATGTGTTTAGTTTTGTTTAAAGGCGAGCCAGCCATACTCACCATGTTGACTATGCGTTTCTAAAGTGGTTTGGCCACTCCAAAAAAAGAGGAAAGAAAATTCTCCTGGTCTTTGGCAGAGGATAAGGTGACAACCTTCCAAACACCCTAATTTCCTTTCATTTAAAGTCTGGCATCCAAAAACTGGGGAGGCTGTCATCACATTATGAGTGAGTTCATCTGAGAGCACGATGGTACACACAAGGTGTGGCCAACAGAATAGGGAGGAATAGAGGCCTTTATTTATTTTCTTCTGTAGGACATACCTGGGACCCTCCAAGGCAAAATACTCTTGCCTGTATCCCCAAGAAATGTTCTCCAAGTTCTATGCCACATCTGGTTGTTGCAGCCAGGGTCAACTCAACAGTTGATGTTGCCCAGGACTGTGAATTCTGGTCTATGCAGTTTGCTGTGTGTGGGACTAGGAGATGAATGAGACTTAGGCTTGTGTCTGCTCTGCTTGGACATGGCAGTATATATGGCATTTGTTGTTAAGAGTAGGATGTTAAATGTAGTGTCCTGGCCAAATTCCAGCCCTGATGTTTATATTCTGCTCACTTAAATGCTGCTCTTGAATCATTATATGAGAGCAAAATGTGGTGTTTGTCCTTTGCTAGTAATGAATAGGCCCTCAACATCTGCTTTATGAGGCACATCAGCTCTCTTCTGAGGACCACGAATTTGTGATTCACGTTCCTAATGATAGCATGTGCCAGACCTTGTGAATTTTGTTGGGTTTTTTCTTTGTAATCTCAAGGTTTATTTGCTTACTCTTGCATTATCATTAATTTTTCTACAGCGTTAGTGTCCCTGAATTATCACATGATGTATCTCCAGCATGCTGCCATGCCATGGGTCCCCATAATGGGTGAAGGATGAAAAACTTATCTTTTAAATCAGAGCAGTTTCTCAAATTCATATTTTTTAAAGAGGCTTGTTTAGTCTGTTTCTCTTTTGCCAGAACGTGTGTTTTTAGGGAGTCTCCTCCTTTACCCAAATAAATCATGATTCTCTTTTGCTACATCAATACTAGCAGTTGAACCTGAGAAGACTTGGAAGGTGTCTCTGAGAGGCATCCAAGAGCAGTGAATAGTTATTCGTATTCTCTAAACCTTTCCTGTCACCAGGGCAAGATTGCCTTGTTTTTCTGTGTTTATTCAGTGCCTAGCACCACGCTCCCCCTCGTACGGGCCTGACCCTGTGCCATGATTAGGCGCTAGGACACCCAAGTAATCTTTATTAGTAATAATGTTACAAATTAATAACGGGAAGAGCGAATGAGGAGGCAGGACTTGGCTTTCTCTGCTTTGGTCCTTTGGGAGAGTTGTCAGGCAGATCTCTGCTCCTGCAAGGCTATTCTGCAAGGATGGAGGCAGAGGTCTACTCCTGTATTCTCTCAGCAAAGTCATCACTGATTTCCCCTTGTCAAGAGGCTGAGTGGGGGGCCCAGTCTGCTCTACCCACTGCTTACACTGCTTCAAATATTAAAATGCATGTGTAGGGGTGCTTGAGTATTCCTTTTGGAGTGTCCCTCTTAAAGCTGATAGATAACCCGAACTGTTCTCTGGTGAATCCGAGTTCTTCCCCTACACTTTTCCCCTACTGACACTTTTCCCGCTTGGCAGATTGAAAGCAAGAATTGATTTCATTTTTTTTAAACTATTGATTGAATTACCGTATTTTCTAAGTGCAAAGAATGGTAGAAATTACTGAGCTGTTGAGCGGTGGCTTGAATCAGCCACATCAGGCATTTCCAACCTGTCGAAAGGTGGGTGGAGAAGCAGTTACGGATCTCATTAAGGGCAAGTACATGGGCATGCTGTTCTATATTTCAAGTTTATTTTTACCTGGATCATAATTAATTAAAGAAGCTAGTTCTACAGGTTATATTTGCAGATAGTCCCGGGCCCAGGTGAGAGAAGGAAAACTTTTAATTTCCTCATAGTTGGGTTGCAGCGAACAGAACGAGAACAATAGTTTCTAAGGGGGGAACTGAAGACTCAAAGACTCATCTTGCTTAATGGAACTGGAGGCTGGAGCTCACGTGTGAGGAACGCAGCTTTGTATGTCTTCTGAGAACGACATGTGTTGTAACTTGCATAACAGGTAGTGGTTTAGGGCACACTATTACTATCAGAATGCAGCACCACAACACTACTACCAAATTAATGGTGCGAATGAATCACACCCAGCCAACCTCGAGTTGCCTTTGTGTTCCTTGACTGACAAACAGTAGAGCTGAAAGTTTGCTTTTCGCAAGGGGTTGGCCCCATTAAGAGCATCAGAGCTATGTTAAGGCTGATGCTGGTCGTGCAACAGGCAGTAAAATGGTCTTGCCCTGCAAGTGCTGCTTCCTACTTGTTCTTCTTGACTTCATCTCCATGGATGAGATCAGTGGAAAGGAAGATGGGGAGGGAATAACACAGAGATTGCAAAACATGCTGGGAGAAATGTACTTTTCCATGCATGTCCTGCTTGCTGGACGGCACATTCCTCTTTCCCCGATGACAATATTATGTGCTGGGTTTTGCTGGTAGCTAGGCAGCTACCCAGAGCAACAAATCCAGGTGCCAATGAAACTTTCCATTGACTGAAGTGGGTTCAAGGGCAGCAGTAACAACTCGCAATTCAGTCTCTTCCGAGGCCACAACACAAGGTCCCATACAATATTTTTAACTGCAAATTATTCCAAAATCTCTCTCAAAACATAACGTGTACTTCATGCTGCGTATCTGTACCAAAGATTTAGAAGGAAAATAGGTTATTAGTACCTAATTTACATTTTATGTTTTATCCTTCCTGGCAAGTTAAAGCTGTGGTCAATGGTTCGGCCCCAAATGGCCTTTCATTACTGAGGCTGTCCAGACATTCATAACCTTATGAGTCCTTACCAAAGAGGCTCATATTTGTGCCAGAAATATTGAGAGAAGAGAGAGCTCATGCGGAATATGCATAATGTAAGAACTAAATGGAGTTCAAGAAAAGTAAGGTAATACTAATCCCTGATAAGCAGATAGAGATGCTTAATTATTACAAATCATAAAATTCTACAAAGCATTGCAAAAATCTTGTGAAGTCTTTCTTCTTTTTCCTTATATTCTGCTGTTTTATGTTAATCTATTTAGGCTGAAAAAAAATATCTGGAAAAGAAGCTGCTTGTGTTTTTATTCCCATACAGACCTCATAGATAGCATCCTCTTTGAATTTTCCAGTCAAGCCTTCTGAATTCAGTGAGAGTACTCACAGGTCAAGGGCCTAAAACATCAACCGCGGGACAGAACTGGCCCTGTAGCACATCATAAATAATAAAGACACTCCTCCCAAAGCCAAACCTTCTGAGTAAGGGTTGCTGTTGCTAGTGGGCTGGGTAGCACCATCCATTATGAAGGTTGCCTAATGTTGCACATTGTAAAATTAAGATTTTGCCAGAGTTATGTAGACTGAAATTTTCCATGCCAGATGTTTTCTGCGCTATATTTTTATTATTATAATTATCATTATTAAAAAAGCAACAGGCTGAAAGTGAGAGCCAGGATTGATCAGAAAGACAAAGAAGCAGCATCAGTCCATGGAGGGAATGAGCACTGGTGAATGAGCAGCACTATAGTTATTCCCTTAAATATTAAGGCTAAGTGCAACATAGTTGATGCCACTTTCACATGAGGTTACACTGCGTATTGCTGAGGGAGTTCACGAAGGTTAGCTGTATTTTGCTGCAACTCATCTACCTACACATTGTCTAAGTCAAAAAGGATAAGAGGCCCTCTAGGGTACATTTCGGGGAAGGATCCCATCTTGAGGATCTCTGAATGCTTTTCCCTCCAGTGAAAGGCACCAGCCACAGCAGTCTGAGACACAAAGTCTTAGCAGATGTCTCCCAAATGTCACCTTGGAGAGATGTTGCAGAGATGCAGGTATGCAGTAAATTCATATCCCACTGGTATTTCTGCATACTATCCTGCTGGTGTAGGACAAGTCCAGGGATCAGATATGGGGGGAGATTTGGCACCTGTTATCTAGAGAGACTGAGACTGAAGGTAGAAGAGGAGGGAACTTACCCATCTCAGGGGAACTAGGATGGAGAAGCAATGCTGCTGGGAAAGAGGTGAGAAGTTAGGGAGGGAAGGTGAAAGAAAAAAAATGGGGAATCATGCTGCAGAGAGACTCTAAAACTGGGGATGACCAGCTAACACAATTTACAGCTCCTTTCCCAGCCCCCAGCAGCACCGGTGGATACAGTGACACCCCTGTTTCAGCTCTGCTGGTACGGGGATTGCTATGGGTGTCAACACGACGGCATTTCTGTTTTGAAGGAAACTAAGGGAAAAGCTCAGGAAAAGCTGTGATAAAAGCACATTCTTCAAGTTGCCAAGAGGAAAGTTCCCAGCCTTTTGTGTGAGCTCTTCCTAATGAGCAAGGGCTTCCCTGCTAGTCCACAGCATTTATTTTTTTTTTCTACAGTTTTCCAGTTTCTTTAAAGCTAAAGAAATTAAGCATGGAAAAGTATGTGATAGAATGTTGAATGTGAATCTAAAATGGATTTTGAATTAAGGTTGCCTATGCAGCCTAAACTCATATCTCTGTGTGTATCACATGCTTCATTTTCTTCCCCAGGAGCCCTAATGCGGTCAGTTCAAAAGGCTGAGTTAGTGTGGGGATGAAACTGGGTTGTCTAATAAAGGAGGATAGAATGACTGACTCACTTACTGCATGATGTAAAAGGTGTCTGATAAATTTAAATAGGGATTTGCAGCATCAAAGGAAATTGTCTCGTGGCCAAAGCAGTTGAATAACACACTGAGGAACTGGAGAGGGGTATACAGTCTGGTCAAACTAGGTCTTGTGTGATGATGGAAAGTCACTTAAAGTAAGTTTTTCACAGTTGGCCTCTAATTGTGCATTTTTCATTTTCCGAGTAGCTGCCTTGAGATTTTTGGGTCTCAGTAGTAACATCTGCAACTGAAGCAAATGGAAGATTGGTTGTGAACAGAGAGAAGAGCGTATAAAGTTAAATACATGGAAAATCAAGTTGCACCAATCACTGGATATTTTTTACCTTAATCTCCACATTTTAAGTTCCCCGTCTGTAAAATTGGACTAATGACATCCTCTCTGCCTCCCGGAGGTGGTGTGAAAATAGATCCGTGAATACTCGTGAAGTATTCAAAGGCTACAGTGGAGAATGCCACAGAAAGGTCCATGGGGAAATGAATCACTCTGTCTTCAGAGCAGGCCTGACTGGTGTGCAGTAAATAAAGTCTAGGGCCACACACTGAAACCAGAAGAGAAACCGAAATGCTGAATAGCTGCTCATTAAGCAAGCACTGTCCGTTCTGTGCATTGAATGAGCCGAAGGTCCTGTGGGAAAACCAGTTTGCAGTGATGTAATTAAAGGCTGAACCAGAAGGCACACGCAGTGAGGCTACACGGGCAACATTAATTTAGGGGTTTTTGTAGGCTTTGAGGCTTAACTTTGCAACCTCAGTCACGTTCCTTTAATAATTTGGGGTGTGTCAAGGTAACACTACAGCTGAATTCTTCCCTCTGGAATATTATGTCTTATGAAAAAAGCCCACCTCTCTAATCAAAAGTGAATGTGTTGCATGGCTTGCTCTTTGCTTCCCATGCTGCTACGGTTAATTGCCGCTTTCCTGCGGGTGGAATGGAGACTGTTGAAGTCCAATGGCCTCAACCATGGGCTGCTTATTCAATGTGGCATGTAAGCAGCAGGGATTTCCTTGTCCCTGGCTAGAGACCTGCATACTTTACCTCTTCCATGCAAGTAGGATGAAATTAATCAGTGTTGGTTTTCTCAGCCAGCAAAGAAATTTCAGCCACTGCAATGTCGGAGGAGGAAGACTCCTCAAAGGGGACCAGGAGAAAATGCATGAATGAGAAGCTCCTGCCAAGACATGAACACTACGCTTGAGTGTGTCTGAAATGTTGGGCGCAGAGAGTAAATAAGGCCCATGACAGGTCTAGCCTAAATACCCAGCACTTCCATGGCAAGTAGCCCATACTTTCACCAACCTTGGCATCGCGACGAGGATAATATTTTTGCAAGGATGAAATGCACTCAGACAATGTCTCTAATGTTTCAGTGTCGCTGCAAACATGCTTTCCCTTCAGATCAGCCACGCGGCTCTTCTTTTCCATCCTTTTTTTTTCCCTTTTCCCTTCATACAAGTACATTTTATGTGTCTGCTGAAGAGGAAATCCCTGTCTTGTGTGCAATTCCTGGGCTCACCTGAGGACTCGGAAGACAGTGTACCTCAGTCCTGGGAATGTAGGTGTTAACCCTTAGCTGGTGGTTCTTTTCCAGTCTAGCTCACTCTACTTAGTGTTCCCAAATCTCACTCTCATAGGAAAATATGCATAATTTCCCAGGGCAATCTTGACTTCTGTATTTTGCGAACTCCTCCCAGGAACCATTGCACTCACTGATGAAGTAGCAGGAACAGTCTAGCTATCAGATGGGCCACAGAATATGCTGGTGAAGCGACAGCTTGCTGTAAACATCCAAGCACCAAAAAGCCATATACAGCACCAATCCTACCCATTCTGGAGGCTGGCATGAAGGTACAAGGACAGGAGGTTACTCTTTTTGGGGGTAGAATTGAAAGGGCAACCAGAGTCTAAGTGGGTGCTTCATAGTGATCCTTTTCCCCAGGAAGAGGGTCCTAAGAGCACTTCAGCTCAGAGCATTACTTCACTTTTATGGACACAGAGCTGATGCCTTGCATGGAGAAATAGTGGTGTCACCCAAAGGGCAGCTGAGCTGCTGCAGAGTTCCCACAGGTTGAAATAAGCCTGTGCTTATTTCTAGCCCGATCCACCCCACCTTCCTATACATTCTTGACCAGAATAACTTGGGAGCAGGTTTCTGAAATGACTAATGACAACTGCTTGTGATGCGGCTCTTACCACACCGGTATTACTCCTTACCATATGCCAGTCTAGTATAGAAGTTTATGAGAAAACCAGATTAGATTTCAGTGGATTTTTTTAATACTCTCCTTATTTTACAAAGCAGTGTGTGCAGGACTCCTGCTGATATGCTGGAGTGAATCAGTATGAGTGGGTCAGCACTTGGCTGAAAAGGTGCTGGAGAACACTTCAGACATCCATTAGGATCTCAGTTATTGATGTATTTCTTCAAATCTAACATGTAGCAGAAAGCAATGTTGAAGTATCACCTTCCAAATGAGAATGACAATGTCTAAATGTGTTTTCAGTATCTAAACACCGTAGCAGTAATTATGAGGTAGGCAACCCTAGTTGAAATTCTTGTTAGATTTGTCTTCTGTCCACTGCAACCCTTTCAGTAGCTTTGGATGTAATAGTCTGGGCTTCTTGGTTTGCAGATCTGAACACTATTATTTTGTGCTTCTAGACGTTTGTGGTTGGATGTTGAAATTTAGGCAACAAAGCGTTATGGGGAAAAAACACTTTGTAAGGGTGAGACATTATCCACATTACAGTGTGAAACTAAAGCAAGAAATGACAGAAAGAAATTAAAAGAGATAAACAGAAAAAAAACAAATACTAGAATAACGTTCAAGATTGCCCAAGTGCTCACTTAGTTTCCCTGTGACAACCCGGTTTGCATAAGAATGAAGAGGAAGTTCTTTCTAAAATTACATTCTTTTTTGTAGACCTGAGTAAGACTGTTCATGGTTCTTCTGTCTGGACAGATGCCATGCTCATCCATCTCAGTAATTTGGTACGAAGACACCCTTGGTACTGCAGATCTTAGCCCAGAAGGAGAAAGAAACACTTTCCGTTGGCAATCCCCCTCTTGCACAAGTTCGTTTTAGTGTATTTGGGTTTTCTAAATGACTTCAGAATCTCTTTTCCACTACTCGTATCCATTTTACTCAGCATCTCAGCTCCTTCACACCCACTCAGAGGGGCCTGCCGTTCAGCAGGCAATTAAATCAGCCTGTGAATAGAAACCCAGTCAGTGTCCGTATTATTACAAGTAGACCACTTGTACTTGGGCCAAAGATGCAGTTAAGCAGTAATTTAGCAGTGTTGTCAAAGGTCATTGATACCCCTTAAAATTGCTAAGGTTGTTTATTTTTTTCCCCAGTGTATTATTGTCTCTTTGATTGAGCTTATTTTGCAATTTTTTTAAAGGGTGGCATTGACAAACACTTAGAAAAATAACTTAACGATGTAGGATTGTGGAGTTTTGTTGTACTTCAAGTTTGGAGTTTCAAAACATCAGGAAAAAAATTGAAAGGGAAAGAAAGAAGTAAATTTAGCGATGAAGTAACAACTAACAGCATCTAGTGTTTTGTTAAAGGTCACTAATAAAATGGCTGAGATGTTTAGGACTTGCAGTGACTACTGAATAGCATGCAGAGTTAGTGAGCCCCGTGAATAGTTTTATTATGTGCCTGTCAGCAACGTCTGCTTCTTAAATATGTGTTCGTGGGGTGACTATGCTGGTGGCTTTATGGACTCTGCCATTTTATTCACCTGGTAAAGGTTTAGTCTTGACGGCTGCTTCAGTTTCTACCCAGGCTGGCTTAGAAGCCAAAGAGTAGTTTTGCAGAAGTCTTTGCGTCTTAAGAAAGCGATTCACAAGATGTCTCCTTTAGTTTCCTGGAATCGAGATGTTTATTTTGTGCTATGTACAACAGCAACAGTTCTGTAGATTTCATAACCTTAAACATTCAAATTACAACTTTTACCGAAATTTTCTTTCAGCACGTATTACTCAGAAGATCACCGGGCAGGAGTCTAAATAACAGCACTAGACAGAAAATAAGTTCGGTATTTCAGTTAAAATCTTTAAGATCAGACATAGAAGTCCAAATAATAAAAATATCTCAGTAGCTACCTTCTTTGTGGACAGATCATCCAGTTCTGTCATCCCAATCCAAAGCAGAACAAAATGAGAACAACCAAGTGTTTATTCCCCGAATTTCCCAGGGCTCTTCTGAGGTGAGCTTTCATATTTATTTGGGGGATTTTTTCCATTCCTCTGGCCTTGCCGCAGAGACATTGTTGAAAGTCATTTAAGAAGATAAAGTCCTTTTCTAGTCCGGGTGGTGGTCATGGTTATGGTGTGGGCAGCCCTTTCCCCTGGGGCCTCAGAACAAACACCACATTCAAGTGCTGGGAAATTTTGGTGATGGGGCATCTTCTGTCATCCATGTGAAGCAGTTTGGAAGTCCACCATGCCCTGGGTAGCTTTGTGACCAGTCGTGAAGACAACCGTTCAGACACTGTGCTCAGGAAACCTCATCAAAGGTGTTGATCCAGGGACATGTGCTTACTACTAGCCGTTTGAACTTTTGAACTAGCAGAAATGTGACATACCTTTCCATCTGTCTGTCTGTCACTCAGTCAGTCCATCTCCCTGCTCTTTTTTTTGCTTTTTAGTTCCCTTTCTTTGCACTGCTTTTCTCACTGGTAGCCGAATGCAAAAGAAAGAATGTGTTTAACAGCATATTACCTAGTATTTTCAGTTAAAAAAAGAGATTTTAAAATATTCCATTGCACATTGACAATCCAGATTTCCTGACAATTAATCCCCATGCGTGCATTTCCACTGACACGCAGATGCTGACTGTGGAGCTGAGAGACAGACTGAGAGTTTTATTCATGTAAACTGTGCTTGACAGAGGTAGGAAAATGAAGCTTGATCAAAGACCCACTGGAATTGATGGGAATCTTTCATTATTATGTCATCATTATTTTTAAGAATTATTTCTTGTCTTTCCCTGCACCTTGCACTTCATGTGACCGTATAGTTTTGCTTCTATGTTTTAAAGGGTCTCGTACATTAATGGCAGGTTCCACCTTCTCAAGCTAAACCTTCTCATGACCCTGCAGTATCCGCAGTCCACGTTTAACTCCAGGCTTGATCAGTGACCCACACGAAAAGGATGCATTTGCCCAAATGAGAAACTTTTAGAAGATACCAGAATTGTTGGACGAGAGCTGGAATAACTCAGCAGAGTAACTCACATTTTGTTAGGATGAGAATTTGTCTTCCCCTGGCGAATAGCCTGGTCTCAGGGCAGAGCATTTGCTCTTTGCCATTTGCCTGCTCTCCTGGCAAAAGGCTGATGACCAAATGTCTCCCCTGAGATAACTGAGGGTCCCTCCCCAGGCTCTGGACCCCACTCATGTTTTTCTGTGCAGTGACTAGATTGAGCTCACAGGATCTTGCTTGACCCTCCTGCTGCAGCTACAAAAAGGGTGGGTGGGTTGTTATCCCTCCTGCCAAAATCTTTGTCCAAAATCAACAAAGCCACATAGGCCGTTCTGGTTCAAGTACTCGTGCAAACATATTTATGCAACTGTTTGTGGGATTTGACTTTCAAATAAAATTCCATGAGCAAAGCTTCAATACAGCTGCTTTCAAAAAACAAGTGAGAAGATCCATATATATCACCAAAGTGCATTTAACTGCAATTTTTTTACAATGTTCTCCAAATGTTTTTTTTCCATATTGGTCCAACTCGAAGGTTTGGCCTGCTTCCATCTTCAGCGTAATGCTGCTGTGATGTGTGGATTTTATCCCTGTAGCCTAATACCATGAAAAGAGTGGAAATAAGGCAAGTTATACAAAGCAAACACTGTCTGCATCTGAATAATTACATTAGATGTTCGATGATCGGGAGATTAAATTTTGTTTGTTTTAAAAAAGACAGCTGACAAGCAGAGAAAATTAACTTGGCAGGACCTGAAACCAGTTTGGAGTAATTCCATTGTCTCAAGTAAGCTTGATTGCGTTTGTATTTTTGATTAATTAAACTTGGATAGCCAGGGAGGGCCAAAGCAACCATTGCTGTAGCAATGTAGATGAGGGTCTCCAAGTCTTTTTTGTAGAAAATCTTAAATTCAAGGAGGGAAAAGTCAACCAAGGCCAAAAATTATGTTCTTCCCTGGGGCTTCAGGTGTAAGGTCTAGAGCTTTCTACAGCGATGAAGTGCTGGCTTTAACCGCAGACCAGGACGAGCTGCTGTTTAAAGTAAGGAATCTATCAAGCCATTATCCTGTCACAAGTTGTAACGATTTCCATATTTTATTAAAAATAAAGAAAGCAGATGAAATATTTATTGTTAGAGGCAGTGTGCTTTTGCCACCAGCAGCATAACTTCATCGCAGCCCTTGGCTTTGGGGTTTCGGTCCTGCACCTGTGCAGCTCCGGCCCTGCCAAGATAAACACTCTCCAGGACAGGGGCTACGTCGTCATTTTTAATCTCTGGGAAGTGCCAGGTGAAGTGATGGAGCAGTATAGCGGTTAATGTATAAAAAGGCTCCGCTGTGCTCTCTTGGACTAAATTTCCGCTCCGGGGGTTTGCATTACAAGTAAATAGCGAGGAGCCACAGGGCTATCCAGTAGCACTCTGGGCTCACAGGCTTTAATAGACTTATTCTGGCCACACTGCTTTGAGGCAGGGCAGTGCTATTAGCTCCATTTTATAAATACAGAGTGCCACCGAGGTCTGCAGGACACAGAATATTAGTTGTACTGGTAACTGAATTCCCACGGGAGCAGAGCTGCTTGTGTTGGGCTTTTATAACGTGACTTACTGCTGCAGTTCCTGGGAATTTTTGCATGAACTGAGACGAGGCATTTTTGTTCCTGCCTTGTGTACTCTAGCCATCTGGCTTGCCTCACCATCTAAATGCATTGATGGAGACTGGGCAAATGGAGAGTCCTCAGCATCTCAACAACAGTTTTCCATGTTAAAAACCAAATCAAACCAAACCAAACCAACCCAAAACCCCAGGGAAAAAAAAAAAAAAAGGGAAAAAAAAAAAAAAAACAAAAAACAAACAAGCAAACAACAACAACAAAAAAATTAACCAAAACCCAAAAAAACCAAACAGACAAAAAGGGCAAGAGCCTGTCCTTCTGTTGCTTCCCCCATTCCTGCAACGTTCCCATGTAGTCACCAAGAAAAGATTCCTCACTACTTTACTGTACATGTTCTTGGGCAGCTCTACACTTTAAACAGCAATATTCATGTTTCTTGATCAGAAATAGGCCCACATTTTGAGTTTCTCAAAGAAAAAAGCACTTTTCACTGCAAGTAGCTGGGTTCCCAGCAGAGTTTATGGTGTTCTGACTGGCTGTGACATCTCCAGTGCTGAAGGCCATTGAAAAATCAGAAGATAATAAGTGTGTCTGCAGACCTCTTGATGCAGCCAATCTCTGGATCTTGTTTTTGAACATAAGGATTATCTTTTGTATTGAAGCATATTTATTAGAGATGGAAAACTGTCTTTTGTAGAGTGCAAGAGCTAATGTTCCAGCTTTCCAGCTTATTCTGAAATACAAGGGCAACACAGACACTGTTAATAATGCAATCAAAGCAATTTAAATCCTTTTAAAGCATCCACAAAGGATCCTTTGATAAGAAGCAACTTTCATAAGCCTCAAAGACTAGGCAGTTTAGTATCTACTGTTTATTAAGTTTATATGTAGACAGTGGTAATTCCACTTTCAGCTGGAGAAGAGCTGCAGTAAATTATAAGACATATTCATAAGCACTAGTGTTAGACTTGCTGGTTTTAAATGAAGAATGTGTTTATATTAATACAGCTCTAAATAGGGTTATTCAGTGTTTAAAGATGCAATTTGTTTCCCATTAATACCCTTTCTGGACACAAAAAACTGTAAATTTTAAAGGCTTTGGTCTTTCTTTTTTTTTTTTTTTTTTTTTTTAAAAAAAA
>VZRU01020919.1:94836-150402 GCA_013398155.1 Pedionomus torquatus
ACAAAAAAAAATATTTTATTGTGTTTTGTTTTTTTTTTTTTTTTTTTTTTTTTTTTTTTTTTTGACAAAAAGAAGGAAATTGCTACAAGTGCACTCTGTAGGGTGGGCTGTGAGAATCTGTTTGGTTCAGTCGTGCTGCATATTTTTTAATCTTGCTTTTAGTTCCTGCTTTTGTCCTCCTTTTCATTGTGTGCCCCTGTAAGAGATCTTACATGTAGAAAGCAGAGATGGGCAAAGCAACCAGAACTGGTTTGAGATTTGGGCTGGGGTGGTTTGGATCACTTTTAGCAGAGTCTCCCTCGAGCTTGAATGAGGAGGAAGGTGTGTAATTGTGGGACATCTCTAGCTGAGGTTTCTATCCATCCCTGGGCTGGAGGGCTGGTGGGAATTGCTTTGACAGGCCTCAGTCCCTTGGAAAAACACTTACTTTTGGTGAGCCAACAGTCTTATGAACTGACTACGAGCCCCTTCTGGCTCTGATCTGCTCCCTGTTGTCCACATTGAGTGTAGGGACTAAGTGTTCCCTTGTATTGAAAAGCTTTTGCCATGAGTTTGGTTTGCTTCTTTTGTTGTTCTGGACTAAAGTGGGCTAGAGGAAGGGAGAAGCAAATAAAAAATAGGCTTGGAACAATGTCTGTTTGAAAGATTTTGATCCACCTCAAAGAAAAAATATATTAGGAATGGGAGATGAGTTCTCATCTGGGGTCATTGAGCACGAGCAGGAAAAGAACACTTAATCCTTCCTACATCCACTTTGGAGTTTCCAGGTGTTAAGAAGAGGTTTTTGTTTTGGGTGGGGTCTTTTGGGGTTTTAGTTGTTGGGGTTTTGATTGTTGATGAGTTTTTTTGTTGGGTTTTTGTTTGTTTGTTTGTTTGGGTGTTTTTTTAGGCAGCAGAATTACGTTGCATTTGGCTCATACTCAGTTTTAATCCAGGCTGATTTAATGCCAAGGAGAGCAGAGATCCAGAGGCCAAATCCAAATTTTCCTGTGCAGCAGCATGGTGTGTGTCTTCTTGGTGATTCTCCAATGCATTTCTTTGAAATATCTGCTTCTGGGATTCTAGTACGTTAAAAAAGGGAAATAAAATGGTATTTAACAGATAGCACGTAAGTGCAATCATTGGCCACACCAGTAATATGACCGAAAAGCAGAAGAGATGTTCCTGACTTTTGTAGACTTGAAAAGTGAGATTTAAACGGAGCTCATCCCTCTGCAGAGACATCCACGGGAGAAAGCCTCACGGGCTGGTTGCAGGTGCTGGATTAGCAGCCCTTCAAAATGAGGGCTTCTGCCCAGAAACAGAAGTACAACTTTCTGTAGCAGCCCCACTTAGACACCTGCCGTGTACACTGAGTGAAACAGCATCTGAAAAGACCGGTTTTCAGCCGCGAGTCATCACCCAGTTTTGTAGCTCACCACTAACCCACGGGTAGATTGCAAATGGGAAAGAGGAGGGGAGACTCGGTCTCTACAGACCACTGTTTCCAAAATTGCTAAGGTAATATTTTTGAGCCAGCAAAAAACCACTAGGTATTTAAATGGGAAATTAAGATGAAAAAAATCTTCACAAGGCACAGGGAGATTTTAATCTAATTAAAATATATTTTTCCCCCTTTTACTGGAAAGTCGGAGATTTTATCAGCAGCAAGTTTCTTTATTACCTTGTTTTGTGTTCATTGATGGCGTGTTTTGATCAGTATGAAAAGTTATTAATAGGACTGCTTATCCTAGGCGTGTGCTTAGATCTTTTTTGGAACCTTACCAGAGTTGTCTGTTGGGGAACAAATTTGACCATAGACTTTGAATGGCAATGACATTATCTGTGCAGGTGTAACTATTTTGGTAGGTTCCCTGTACTGAGTGCTCTTTCAGCAGTATTGCAATACACAAGCTGCAAAGTAAAGGGGGAAATGAGTCAGTAGAATTTAGAATAAATGTTATTTATCTTTATTTATCTTATGACTGTCTATGATAGCATTTTATACAACACCTTTTCTGCATTAATCTGTGCGATTGCTATGTTAAGAAAGATATAGAATTCGCTTGCGTGTGCATGTTACCTGCCCAGTGGTATTTTCTGAATGAAAATTGGCATCGGTGAGAAGTGACTGCTTTTCCAGGGCTGTGACCCACCCAGCTCTTCACCCCCACTTGGGGTGACTCTGCAGGTGTTGAACGGGATTGGCCGTAAGCGGGAAGGTCCGACTACCACAGATACCGCTCTCAGAGCTGTTTTAGTTACACTTCATCATCAGAAGCATATGGTTTCACTTGCAAGTGTTTAACATTTCCATTTCCTCAGGAAATCATTCTTTCTGTTTTTTAAAACTTTTGAAACTGGATGGATATTTTTGCTGGCAGGAGGAGCGAGAGCGACAGGCCAATGAGCCCCAGCCCAAGGCAGCCCCTGGCTGTGGTACCCCCGTGGTTCTCCATCCCGTCCCCTGGTGCAGCAGCTCCTGAGCACAGCTTGGGGTGCTTCAGCCAGGTCTCCAGGGTGCAGCACACTGTTAAAACACTTCTGCTTTCCTTCTTTCCTCACTAAAAAAAAACCATGCACTCCTTTTTTCTGCTTAAGCTGAGAGGGGTGTTTTTCTTTTTTAGTGCGCTCCAGGGCCCATGCATCCCAAGAATGACTTCAGAGCAGACTCCTCTAGCTGATTTAGTGAGGCCAACAGCAAGATCGGGGCCTAAGAAAATATTTTGTGTCACCTACAAGGAATGAAAGCAATTGCATCATGTATTTATTATCGTATTGGTATATCCAGCACTTATACGAACATGACCGAGTAGGGGGACGGCTCCAGGGAACTGCTCTGGCTCTTATGTTTTCAGAGATTATTTTTGGTATTTCCTTTTTCCTCATTACGAACGGGTCCCCTTTCTCACGTGTTGGCCAAGTTATGTACCATAGGAGGAAGTCTGTGCTCATGTCTTCCTTATGTTTCGTTCATCCGCCTATGTAGTGTTTAGCAGCTTGTTTTCTTTTCCTGCTATGCCATAAAGTACAGTTGTTGGACGTGCAATTTGCATGCTTGTTTAGCCTATATCAATAGCTCTTTTGTTAGAAAAGCGTCGTCTGCTACAGTGAGTGTCCCCATATCATAGCAACTTCGATAAACCAACTGCATTTTGTCTGACAGGCATTGCCACTGTGCATCAAATAGAGCTGTGCAAGAGCCAATATAGGGCAAACTAGGTGATTAATGCGTTTGTTCCTTTGTATTTCATTGTGTTATAAATTCAGGCAGTTGCGATTTTTTGCACTTCTTGTTTAACATGAGGAGACTGGGGTGGGTTTGGGCTTCTGGAGGGACTGGGTTTGGGACTGCAGTCAGGCAGGCTGTGTGCTACTAATATTCAGGGGGTGTATTTTATGCCATTTCATGCCCTCAGAAGCATTAGTTAGCCAAGGTAAGAGAAAACAGCATCAGGCAGATGTAGTTCAACCCCCAGAGCTCCCAGGAGAGCTCACCTGAGTTATGCAGCCTCTGACTTTGTGCTGGCCTCTGGGACATTGCGGTTTCGATCCGCTCAGGCACTGACCAAGCTCTTTCCCATACTTTTGTGCTGTGCTGTGTGTGTCTGCGCATTCCTTCAGCAATTACTTTACCACGAAAAAAGGGACTTGGTAAAGCAGCACGAGCTTGTGCCACTCGCAAGGACAAGGACACCCCAAGGCTTCTCAGTCCAAGAGAGCCCACTGGCTTTCTCGATGTACGTTTCTGTGTCAGGGTGTTCCACGCTGAAGCCTCCAGCTCAGGCAAATAAACCAGTGCCACGGGCTTGCTGCTGATAGATGGATAGACTGGAGGTCATGTTAGGATTTACAGAGTGATTTCAACCAAGTTTTATTTGCTAGAGCATGTCAAAGCATTGGAATCTTCTGGCTAGATTGAGTGATCCAAAATGAACTGGCAGTACCAGCCACAAAATGCGGCTGGTATGTTGTTCCAGACTGCTTCAAAAGACCAGACCAGAGCAGGCCTGTACTGAATTAAATGCACAGTCCAGCCAGCCCCAACCCGTGTCCCCAGACCATGACCTGTGATGGGCGAGCCCTTTAGCTGGGTGCCTCCCTGGCAAAGGAAGTTCCCTCAAAGCCATGTGCCTGCAGATCATAGAATTATAGAATCATAGAATGGTTTGGGTTGGAAGGGACCTTAAAGATCATCAAGTTCCAACACCCCTGCCATGGACAGGAACACCTCCCACCAGACCAGGTTGCTCAAAGCCCCATCCAGCCTGACGTTGAACCCCTCCAGGGATGGGGCATCCATAGGTTCTCTGGGCAACCTGGGCCAGGGTCTCACCACCCTCAGAGAAAAGAATTTCTTCCTAGATCTAACCTAAATCTCCCCTCATTCAGTTTAACACCATTATGCCTCATACTATCACTCCACTCTCTTATAAAGAGTCCCTCCTCATCTCTCCTGTAGCCTCTTTAGATGCTGGAAGGGGCTATAAGGTCTCTCTGGAGACCTCTCTCTTCTCCAGGCTGAACAACCCCAGCTGTCTCAGCCTGTCCTCATAGATGTTTTCCTTGGAGTGGATGGAGCTGGAGGGTAGAGGGGAACAAAGCAAAGGGGGAATAAAAGACATCACAGGAGCTACTCCAGGCCTGAGAGAGAAGTAACCAAGGCACCGACAACTTGTGTGGGTTTCGTATGTCTGTTTGCAGTGCTATGTTATGTGTTTAGAAGCTGGTTGTTTCCATAATAACATCAAGTGCCATATGGCAACGAGGAGGGTGGTGAGAGGAACGCTCAAGGAAACACAGTATGTTGTTTGACATGTGTGTGCTTCTAGAGGAATAATGTGTCTCGAGCAAGTACTGCTGCTCCAAACAGCCTGCGGGATTTGCCGCTCTCACCAGAAAAATACACAGAGCCCTTGGCATTTGTACTGGTGCAATGCCAGTTAACGATGCCTGCCCTTCTCCTAGGTTTTCCTGCAGATGGTTCCTGTCATGGGTAAAGGGACTTTTGCTTTACTGGGGGTGATGGTTCTGGACGCACCAACACAGGGTAATGGCATTTAAACATGGCGTTTAAGGGGAAATACAGTTCTGTAAAGGAGTGTTGTGTGAAACTGAAACCGGCGAGATGCCATATGCTCCATCCGTTCCTTAATGCTCAGAGAGAAAATAGCAGAATTTTTGAAACCTTTGAAAATACAGGGCTTGCAATAATTGTTTAGTAGAGAGTGGATTGAGCATTTCAAGAGATTAGGGGCACTTTACTACATATCTAGCAAGCATCCAGGAAGGTCTCCACAAATTCCAGCTTTTCCTACCCTTTAATGTATGACTCACAATTCAAGGACTTGTAATTTGCTCCCCACATTCCCACAAATGCCGCCAGTCTGAGCGGTACCTTTGCAGAGTGCATATATTTCCACCACAGAGAAATGTGAAATTATTTTTTCATAATAGCTGAATGGCTTTTGTGGGACTGTTACCAACATCGGCTCTGTAAAACTGAGCCTCTCTTGTGTGAGTCTTAAAGCCATTAATTATGTTTGTATTTGGACACCTGAAACATGGTGGCGGGAAGAAGGCGGCAGTTCTGATTTGGGGTTGCAGTTCTGCACTCACTTGCAATGCTTGAAACTCCTGACCAACCCAAAAGGCAACGCTCTGCTCATTTTCATGCTTCTCTTCTTCTCGTTATTGCCTCTAGAGAGAGATTACTGCAGCATATGTGAAAGGCAGCCGATCGGAAGGCTTCTCTTTCGGCAGTTCTGTGAAACTCGGCCCGAGCTGGAGTGCTGCATTAGGTTCCTCGACGCGGTGGTAAGTCCATTTTTGTGATATTTTGGGGTGCTTTGCAGTGCTCTCCTGCCAGGGGAGACTCCCTTGGTCCCAAGAAATCTCTATTCCATGGGAGGTGATTTTGTCCGACACACCTGGGCAAATGGTGTATGGGGCTGACCCCATCAGCATCCCAGCATCATTGGCAGTACCTGGGGTTGGTACCAGCTTTGGGGACCACGAGCCACTGGAGCAGGAGAAGGACAGGCACTCCAGCCCTTCTCTGGCACAGCCTCCATCCATGTCAAGGCCCAGGCAGCTAAGCTGCTGTGAATAATGTCTTTTGACGTGGGTGAAGCCTGCAGTGCTGGGAGGCACTGCGAGGAAAGGGAAGATGATGAATGGACGTGATGAAAGAGACAATGAGGAGCATGGTCATACTAATATCTATCTGCTTTCCTTGGTAGACTTCAGGGTGGTTTACAAAGGGCATCCTGATTGTTATCCTGTTTTTTTCAAATAGGAAAACAGAGGCACAAGGTATAGAATTGACTTGATCGAGGTCACCAAGAAACAAATCTGCTCCATTTTCCACCCCAGTGAGCTATCAGTTAACCGGGCCACTGAGCAAAACCCCGCCAGCCCTGGGGCGACCTGATGCTCTTTCTCAATCTGGCAGCACTTGGCTGTGTGTAGCGCCAGCAGGAGAAGCTGTTCACAGTGGACAAGTCTCTCAGTGGCTTTCTTACTGTGGAAGTGTAGGGTGGTGATGAGCCAAAAGACTAAATCATACCAGAGAGGAAGATGAACCTGTCACTGCTGAGTGTGAGTGTCCAGGGGGCTTCGCTCTCTGGCTAACACTGACAGCGAAAAGCAAAACGATGAGTAACAACAGCAGTGATTTGTTTGTTTGCTTGTTTGTTTCTTTGTACCATAGTGAAGCTGTTCTGAAGTATAGGGAGATGTGGAGATCACGCTTAAATTGTAAAAGTAAGAATCTGAGAGAGGACATGTGGTCACTTAAAGTTTATGCCAGCACTGCAGTATCTGCAGCAAATCCACAGCATCACAGAAAGCGTTGAATAAAGTCTTATTCAGATCAGTTTTAGCTGGTCACAACTTCTACCAGATATTTCTAGCCCTGGTTGTGATTTTCCCGAGTGAAAGGTTTAGCCATCGAGGTATGCAAAGACGCTACATCTGACAAATGCTCTATGCTCAAGGTGGGCAGGCAGGAGGACATTTCAGGTGCCCTGGGTGTGTTTGTTCTGCCCCAAACTGGCATCATCTAGTGAGGTGTCTGCCACTGATGACACACCACACACCCGTCTGGGGGGAGGCATACCCACAGAAATGCCACATGAGGTGTGATGCTGCAGCCCTGAGGAGACGGGTGATGGCCATCCCTCTAGGAAGGCACAGAAATCTTTAGGGAGACAGCCACAAGAGCTTGCTTCCAAGTGGTTTTAATTTCAGACGGAACAGGCAGAGCTGTCCTCAGTTTGGAGAGGGTTAGTGAGGCGCTGTGCTTTTCTCACGCCTCCTCGCAGCAGCAGGCGTCACATTTTGGTCCCAGCAGCGCTCAGGGGCTGGGGAGAACAAGCCCACATCGTGCGAGCCCCACACATGCAGCACCAGTTAATCTGACAGTGGTAATAACATCTGGGCAAACGCTGTCGTCCCGTGTGTGTCCCCCCCAGTGCCACCAGTCCCAGAGCACTGCACGATAACCCTCGGGCTGGTGTGGGGTCATGGCCGCAGCAGTTCCCAGCATCACGTCCCAGCTTCTCCGCTCCTCTCCTGGCAGCGTCTGCTGCCCAGCCCGCCTCCGGCTGCGAGAATTGAGGGCACTGTGTCATATCATTCTCCTGAAACCCCATGGAGCAGTGCCAAGCACTGGAACTCCACCTCCTCCCAGCATCCGTGCAGCACAGGCAACACGGGTCCTGAGACAGCTTGTGGTGGGACCGGCTTTGTTTCAAAGCTTCCTCTCCGAGCAATCCCAGACCAATTTCCTCAAATCCTCGTGGGAGGGTGTCCTTTCCACCCACTCCCAAGTTGCTTCTACTGGCCTGAGCTACCCTGCCTACCTTTACTGGGGCCAGCAATCTGTTCCCAGTTAGGCTCAGAGTGTCAGTACGAGGATTTCATGATCAAAATGCCCGGCTGCATGGAGGTTGGAATATTTGCTCTTTCTCTCTTCTTTTTAACACTAATTAACAGCAGTCTCCTTTGTTTATTGATTTCAAATTCAGTACAAGCTTGCTCCCAGCCCGTGAAAATCCCTGCATTAGGCAATATTAAGGTCAAGCAACACAGCCCATAGCCATTAAACTGGATGATTGCTACTGAAATTTGCCCAGCAGGATCACTCTGCGTTGAGTGAGTAGTGGGATTCAGGCCAAGTCCTACATTAATCAAAAAAGTCCTATAATGAGACCAGAAGTTTGACTTTACAGCCCTATTCTGAGACCACCAGGAATGCAAAACCTTTTGGAGACCACCTGCTGCTGTAACGAGCCCCAAGTAGAAAAATGCCAAAGGCCTCCATTTTCCTTTGACTTAGTTATTTTTCTAACATGAAATGCAAAACTTACCTCTTGTGTAATATCAAATTAAAAGGAAGAAATAATAGAAGAAAATATTTAGCTGCTGGTGAGAGGCTTACAGAGCTTTCTGCACATTGAGAGGTAGGACTACCTCTCTTTTACAGAGCATTTCAGTAGGTCACACAGTACGTCATTGGCAGAAGCCAATAATTGATGCCCCCAAATCTCAGTACAGTTTTTTAACCAGTGCACTCAACTACCTGCAAAGAAAGCAACGATTAGGGCTCCTGGGAGTCAGAAACTCAATAACCTACCAACAACCTCCATTCCTGTACTTAGTTGAGACAAAGTTTGGCATGCTCTCTTTCACACCTCTGCTTCCACAGACTGGTAAACCCAACCAGATCTTCCAGAGCAGAGTATATAAAGAAAAAAAAATCTCTTCTTTCCTGGACATTTATTTCAACTGTTGGGTGAGATAACTAGCCTGGTCTGATCTAGTCTCCTGCAAATCTAACTATAGCAGCATTTGGGATTTTTTTTGTCTGTGCGGTTAAACACTTGTTAGCTGTTTTCTGAAGAAAAAAGGTTTTATATAATTAAATTCTGCGTGCATGTAGGTGTGTATCTGTCAGTTCCCTCTCAAGCCTGTGAGTACCTTGGCCAATTTCAACCAATAATTGAAATTAAAGCACTCAGAGGCGTTTCTACATGTTTCCTGGGAGCAGTGTTTCGGTAATTAGCCACAATCTATCAATTGTAAAACAGACTCTGAAGATACACGATTTGTAAGCAGTAGGCTCCATCATTAAATGATAAGTGATAAAAACTAAGAGACACAGAGCTTTGCAGCACAGTGCTGGTGGAGTGGTGGGTGTTCAGTTCCCACCGCTGCTGTGGGACCAGCAAGTGGCCATCGGTGTGGCTGGCTGGGAAATGGGGCAAGAGCAACCTCTTCTCTTTGCTGATACAGTAAGGTATAAGGACAGAGAGCCATCACTTCTTATGGGTATTGTGCAAACAACTTCATGACAGAGGTCCTGACTTGGCTAGATAAAATATCTGGTAAGAAGTACCGACGGTGGCAGCTTGTGCCTCTGAACACATCACGTGCTTATCTGTGTGCGTGTAAACACAAAGATCTCCCATGAATAGTTCACCAGACCCTTTTGTAGCCATTCAGATGAAGGAACGATGCAAACATAAACTATTATCATTAAATGGAGATGGTTTATGATTAAATCGGCTCCCCTACAAGCCCTTAACAAAGAATTCACGCACAGCCCTGAAGCACGCTTTGCCGTGCTTACAAATATTTGAGCGACATCATGCAACTTCGGAGCTGTTGAAAGACAGCCATGAAAATAAAGTGTTAGGGGATACATTTCCTGTGCTGAAAGGCAGATGAGTGAGCAGGGAATCTGCTAGCAAGATGCGTTTCCTTCCCTGGAGCCCCTGTCTCCAGCACAAGAAGGCAGCAGTTCAGCGGAGACCTCTTATCCCTGTCCCCTTCTCAACAGCACATTCCCAGAGGTGCCACCAGCTCCTGACATTTCCCTCTCCGGTGATTTTTGCATGCTGTTATAATGAAGACTTCAGCTTTTGGACTCCCTTTTCCTGCTTCGTCTAATCACATTCATCATTTTTTAATTTTTTTTTTTTTCCAGGACAGGGCTTTTAACATGCTAATATGGACCAGGTTTAGATTGACTGGAGGAGAACGTGGCTAATTCTGGTCAAGGAGGAAATAACCTGACATTATTTTCTCTTTAACCTGTACGATGTTATTTCTTTGCACTGGAGTTGTACAGAAATACATCCTCTGGAGGAAAATAGCCCCACCACCTCTCCAGGTTGTTTCTGCTTGTGCTATCTGGGCATGGGGGCTGGGGGTAAGAGGCATGATCTCCTCGGGTGGACTTTTCAGCTGAACGCTTCACTAAACATTACATTTATCTAGGGTGAAAGGATGAGTGAGCACCCATTTAATGCCATTTGTAAAAACCCTGTCTCACTGTTAGGGAGATTTCGTTTGGTTAAGTCCCTTACATGGTATATAAACCATCTGTGTATGTGTGTCTTAAAGCTGTTCAAGGCTTTTTCCATCAGAAATGCCAGTTTGTTGATATCAACAAACTCATTAACTCAAAATGTGTTTTTAAACAGTCAAAAGGGCTCTATTTGCCCTGCGTTTAAATATGAAAAATGTGGTTTCAAGTTCACTTTTCATTTGGAAATGCGAGTTATTATGAATCCCAGCTGTTTGGGTTTTGGCTTCCAATTTCCAGTCACAGATTTTAAATCTCCAGTGGAGGCAAGTGCAAAGGCAGTCGCTGGAGCAGAGAGCAGTAACCAGGCAGAACCTCGAGTCCCAGGAAGGAGTGAGCAGGAGCTGGAGCAGAGAGAGATACTGGGGATAACCGAGGAGGGAGCTGAGAAAACGGAGCTGTAAAATTGGGACCGAAACACCAGTAGCCTCCTGCAGATGCTCAGAAGGTGACTCCACCACTCCTGACTTTTACCAAGCAGCAGAAACCACTCTGGTGGCAGTGTCTGTGCCCATCTCCATCTCCTGCTGGGTATGAGGGACCAACCCCTGTAGCTGTGCCATGCTCTCACAGGCAACCAGCAGCTACCTGCATGAGAGAGAGTCCTCCCACATCTGCAGAGAGATCCCTTTGGCTCCCTTTTTCAATTTTAACATATTTTTAAGCCATACAGTTTCAGGAGCTCAGAGAATATTAAGTTGAAAATCAAACACTGAGTAAAACGATGTGCCAGAGTTAACTTTGCTGATATGAGCCCCTGAGGGGTCCCTGTGCTGCTGACCTGGTGCTGCTCTCCATCAGTCACAGATGCCCTCCAGCCCCCAAAACCTCTTCCAGCTGTCCCAGAGCCCGTGGCTCCATCCCAGAGCCAGCCACAGGCTGGACGTTCCTCCCTTTCCTGTGGAAGTGTATTTTCCCGTGTGATCTCACCCAGCCCACCCTCAGGGCGACTGCTTCGTACCCCTGGTGCCCCCATTCAGCCAGGGCAGCTTCTAGGGAAGCAGGAGCCACCAGAGTAACTGCTACCTCCGAAACAGCAGCCAAAAGAAAAGTTAGCAACAAACGGCAGCCAGCCCACATCCTCTCGCCATTTGGACTGAAGGGTCCACGCCTGCCCGCAGAAAGAGCCTTCCCTGCAGCTCGTCCCATGCAGTCAGGGTGATCGTAAATCCTCCCCTCATTTATGAGCTATGAATAGGGCCCTGTCTGACCTAACTAGGGCATGGAGAAGCTATTAGACTTCAGAGCAGGAGCCTTGAAACATATGCCCGGATTCATCAAAGGAATAATGGAAAATATTTTGTTCCACGTGGATTTTAAGTAACGATGTTATTTCTAGCAATTAGGGATTTGCAAACTGTAGCTGTGCTTTTGAGTATTGTGGAAGAACGGGATGTATCTTGTGATTTAAGCACAAGATTGAGAGTTGAGGACCTTGGTACACTTCCCAGGCATGCGGCAGATTGAGCATGGGGACGTCATTCTGTCTGTCTACATGGGCAATCCTTCCTGTAATAACAGTCCGTGGCTGAAAATGTGCCAGTATCTGTTGCTGAATAGCTTGGAAGTAGCACTGAAGGGAGAAATAATAAGGAACTTAGAAACAAAATGAAACAGGCTTCTAGTACTGGAGCCACAGAGAAGTCAGCACTGTTCACAGTTGGAGCTTATGGCTCGTTCTCACATCCTCATTTGTCTGTCACTTCCTACCTTCACCTCCACAGTGTCGCCTTTTCTGAGACTGTCAAATGCAAGTACAATTTCCTTTTATTCCTTCCCAACTATCTTGAGACAGAATTAGATGCTCTCTGTGTGTGCGCATTTAGCTCTGCATATATTGCATCCCATCAGGAGCTGCATTTCAAAACTCTGCTCTAATTCCTGCTAAAATTCTTTCTTCTTTTGATCTGACCTGACCTGTTTCCTGGCATGCCATTGGAATGGGATGTAAATGTAATAGTTTATCTGTGGCAAAAAGGACATCAAATTTTGTGACACCTCACTGGTGCAATTCAAATGGCAGATGATGACTTTGAACCAGGTTTTGTTTACTAAGGAGCCACTACATCACCAGGATCCAGAGTCTAAAAGCAAACGAAGGAGAAAGAAATGGTCGTTATTGGATAAATTATAAATAGCATTAAATAGAGGACTCAGAAGATCTCCTAGAGGCATCCATGCCAAGGAAATGCCAAGGAGTTCTCTTTTCTTGCAGTCTTCTTTCTGCACAGACAGTTATATTTAAGTACAATCATTTGCATTTATTAAAATAAACTGTTTCTGTTGTCTTTTATATGAGAAACACCTCGTTTTTCTGTGAACCTATCCGTAAACCGTAAGGTCCAAATAAGATGCAACTTTGACCTTTTAAAAAATTGTTCCTTCTGTGACTCTTGCCATTGCTTTATCCCCTAGCAAGGAATCATGGAGAAAAATGCTGTTAAGATGCAGTAAACATTTGAGAGCGTCCGTGCTTTAAGAGCTGAAATGACCCATACTCAGATACCATCTAAAAGGACAGGAAATTGGATGAGAGATTTTTTTAAACCCTTGTATTAAGTTTTATGAGAACGTAATCAGTTCATCCTTGAAATAATCACTAAAAGAGAAGTACTGCACTTGTGGATTTTAGCTTTTGTTGTATTTTTCATCAGCAATACCGGCTTCTCTGTTATTTGCGGTCACTGTCATTTCCCAAAGCAAATCAGATCGCAGTCCTAGATTGTTCAAGCAACCTGCTATATATGTGTAGAAATATGTAGCTTCAGACTTCGGCTGCAAGAGCTAAATCAGCCCTGGCCAGAGAGAGGGATAATAGCATTATTACTACATTGTGGTTTCATGTCATTCCTAGGTCTGCTTAGCGAGGGTATCCATTACAGCCTGCCTTCCGATTTATTGCATCAAGCTTGGAGCAGTACATACATCTTCCAGTGGGCAGTAGCTCTGAAATTTGTTCTTCCAAGTGTTTGCCATTTCAGTCTGATGTCTAATTTACCTTTTTCTTTTTTCTTTTTTTTTTCCTTTTAACTTCCGCCTCATTTATCATCTCAAACAGCTTGTATTGGACCAGGTTGTTTAATTGGTTTGGCAGGACTTTCTGAGATCCTTTTTCGAATACAAGCAGTCATGAAAGTTAGGCTGCCGCCTTTTTTTTTTTTTTAATTATTATTTTTTCTGGAATATATTTTGATCCTAAGGCTAAAGCTTTGTATCCCAGGCAGTGCCAAGTGCCAAGTGGGAATGTCTCTAAGAACTTGTCATTTAGCTACTGGGGTCCCATGCATCGTGTTTTTTCTTTGGAATACCTGCAGTGGGTCCAAAATTCCATGGATTTACATGTTAGGCCAAGGGGAAGACGTAAATAAATAGGAAGGCACATTTGACCAAAAAGGCAATCTACTGAAGGAGTTCACCTGGTGCTTGAAATAGCACTGTGGCAAGAATTAACAAACATTCACTTTCTGTACTACTCAAAGAAATAACTTTACCTTCTGTTTCCATCTTTCCTTTGAGCAAACCCAACTAAAGTCATCATCTCTAGTCACTGGATGCTTTCTGAAAGCTTCCTTGGCAAGGCTATAAAATATAAATGACTTACATTTTACTGATGTTAATTAAGAACCATGATCTCAGAAAATGCACCACTAGGGTTTGGTCAAAATATAGTGGAAAATTTTTAATAGGATTGTGTGTACCGGTTTTACTTCCATCAGAAATGGCATTTATCCTTTCAGACAGAGTGTCCCGTTAAGGCCACATCCCACATCCAAACTGAAGTTATAATGGTGAAATATGAGTGCAAATATTGACCTTTTTTTTGTTTTTTTGTTTGTTTTTTGTTATATCTGTTCCAGGCAGAATATGAAATTGCTCCAGATGAAAAGCTGGGAGAGAAAGGAAAGGAAATCATGATGAAATACCTCACCCCAGAGGTAAGGGGCAGCCAAAGCAGCATTACTGAAGGAATGCTGCAGGGCACACCTTCACTAAACAAGGTTGTTATAGGCTTTGTAAACCAGAGTCCTAAAATTTGTAGTGGCAATCTCCTGGGAATAAACCTTCAAGTCTTACACAGTCAGAGAGGAAAATAAAATGGATAATCCAATCCAGCAATTAACTTCTAAGGATGATCTTGAGCTTACCAGGGGCTTAATTCTTCTGTGGATGGGCAGAAGGTTTCTCTGGTCTTTTCTTGGTGTGCAGAGCTCTGCTCTGTGGTGTGATGCAAGTGACCTCATCTGTTATCAACAGATGCCACAATTAATTCCTGTGCAGCTCAAAAGAGGTGGTGGCATTTCACATACGGTTGTGTAGAAAGTACGGGCAAAAATGGTCTTTGGTAATAGACACTGGGTTTTGGTATAAAAATTCCCGCTCCTCCACCACCACCATTTGCCCCAGCGTAGCCAGGGACATGCAAGACTGACACAGGACGTGGTGTTTTGGACCTGAGAGGTGCTGTCGCCAGTTCTTGTTTCCACCACTGCCAGTTCCTCAGGGTTCAGGGTTGGGGAGGAGCTCATGGCAGCAGCTGTGTCCACAGGGTGGCACTCCAAACAGAACCACAACTCTGCTGCTGGAATTTTGGACAGACTGCACTGGGACAAACCCTTTTTTGAGGGGGTTTCGATCATTTGCTGACCGTATTTAACCTCTGCAACAAAAGGCGCTGCCAATAAGCAATAAACATCCAACTTCAAACGCAAGAACAATCCTAGGATTTTTCCTAAGTTGCTTTCATAAGAGTAATCAAGATGTACAATTGCTGCTTCAACCGCTTTACAAGAGAAATACATTTGACCTTCAGGAGAATTAATTGCGTTTTTGGCAGATGTCTTTCTAAAGCATTTAAGTGGTACAATATGTTGTGGAGGTGCAGGGGCAGAGCAGACCACTTTTTTTTTTTTTTTTTCCCCAGTCAGTTATTTTCCTACAATAAATTTCAATGCATACTTTCGGTTATCTCAGACTGCACTTTGGGATCTGGTTTCATTTACTGAGCCTGGCTAGTTTCATGTGCAGCCATTGAGCACCGCCAGTATGAGTTTCTGCTGCCCATTCATTAAGGGCACGAAGTTCCCCTGCTTTTTAAATACACCAAAATGACCATTTGTCCTAAATTTTCTGTCGACAGAGGAATGAGGGACAGTTCTGGTTTGAGGGACTAAGGGAAATACTAAGGGAAAATATTTCCCAGTTGCCATCTGGAAATAGAGAAAGGCATTTTGCTGATAGCAGGGCTGGTGAAGTGAGAGGAGGGTAGTACTGTGTTGTTTCAGATGGTCTCGGTGCAGGTTTCCAGACGCCAAATCCCTTCCCTGCTGTCCCGTGGCTCTGCTGGCATCCTTGTCCATTTGCCAGCAGCCCCACGGTGCAGCAGAAGCACACGGAGTGGTTCATTGAGGTAAGTGAACATGCGGTGAAGACCAATCTGAGAGCAGTTGCTTCTTCATCAAGAAAAAGTGGTGGTGTGGCAGGAAGGGAAATTACTGGGCCTCTAGAGCTGGAGTGTCCATTCTCTGCCATGTTCTGCACTTCGTGTTTGACCTGGTTTCTCAGTACATAAAATGGGCACAGGATATTTACAGTCTGATCTGAAACTCTTCTGGTATTTGCCAGTTACCTTACTGTCTTTGAGCAGAAGGAAATACCACAAATTTGTGCTCCTTCACTTGTAATCTAAAACTGCTCCCCTGGTGGTGGTGCTTTAATGTCCACATTGGTCTCACTGCACTTTTTTTTTCTTAATGGGAAACTTCTGCTTCTTCCCAGAGAGACGTTTCAGTCTTGTGTAGCAGAAAATAATTCCTAGTGGTGAGGTTGACTGTGCCATAGCAATGCGGTGATTACTGGATTCTCTAACAAGTCTCTCATGCAACAGATACTTAAAAAGCTAAAGCAATGCCTGGACTAATTTAATTTCTGTTTAGACACCTAACTAACTAATACACTCAGGTTAGGAGTTCAGGCGGCCTGCTGTGGTTTCAAGAAAGAGAAATAAGAACCTCCAGAGGACAGATTTTAAGCCATTTGAAGTCAGTGATTTGAAGCCAGGTTAGATGCTTGCAGTCAAGAGGGATGAATCTGGACCCAAACCCCAAATGGAGTATCATCCTGGCCAGCAAAGAAACCTTTTCATTAGGAGCTGCATTTCTCCATTTAGTTGTCACTCCCTTGAAAGATACAAATTGCTGCTGATTCCAAAGTCGTTTGCTTTCAGAGGAACATTTCTTTCAAGTAGGTGTGTGTCTGTGCTTCAAAGAACCTGATTGTCTTGATATAAAAATAGTGTGACATACAGCTTGACTGATAGAATAAAATTATAGGTTTAGTTCTTGGACAGATAATTCAGTCTTATAATGTGAGGAGTATTTTTCCCAGAGTGCAGGATCAGAAGCAAAATGAAAACAAAAAGTAGACTTCACACTCTTTAATATTTATAAGTGGTTTTTAGTTCTTGCTTGGATTTTTAAATGTCATACATATTTAACATACAATGTGTCAGTATATCACCATTCTAAAGTGCCTTCGCTTGCATGGGGAACATGCACTTTATTTAATAATAATCAGAGGGATGGAGCACCTCTGCTGTGAAAACAGGCTGAGAGAGCTGGGGCAGTTCAGCCTGAAGAAGAGAAGGCTCTGGGGAGACCTTAGAGCAGCCTTCCAAGATCTGAAGGGAGCTCCAGGAGAGCTGGAGAGGGACTCTTGGTCAGGGAGTGGAGTGACAGGACAAGGGGCAATGGTTTTAAATTGGAAGAGGGGAGATTTAGATTGGATATTAGGAAGAAATTCTTTGCTGTGAGGGTGGTGAGGCACTGAAACAGGTTGCCCAGAGAAGTTGTGGATGCCCCATGCCTGGAAGTGTTTAAGGCCAAGCTGGATGGGGCTTTGAGCAACCAGTCTTCCACCATCTTCCTGCCCTACAGGCAACCAATGACAAATTCTGAATATGTACTGGCACCTGACGGTGAAAATGGGTATTTCAGGCCTCTTAAAGAAGTGGTACGTAGGAATAATTTCCCCAAGAATGTGGTTGAGTCCTCATCCCTGGAGGTTTTCAAGATGCTACTGGACAGGGTCCTAGATAATCCCATATGGGCTCCCTTTCCCATGAAAGGTTGGACCAGATGATCTGAGCTGTTCTATGATTCTTTGTACTCAGGTTCTTATCTAAGGAGATATTAGTATTTCTTCTCTCCTGCCTAAGGTTCATTGAAGCATTCATATCCAACAGGCAATTCTGAACTATCTGATGGGAGGGAAATGTAAGGAGTATGTGTGATCTTCACACTGAGGATGATGAAAGACAAGCATTTTCTTGGGTTCTTTAGTAGCTTCACTTGGGTGGTGAGCAGGAGAGTAAAAACCTACAAAAGAGGTGTCCTGTAGCTGAAGACATCCCCCATCCTTGAAACATGCTCTGAACAATTTTTAAACTATATCTCTGAGGAGGTCCAACCGTGAGCTGGCTGCTTCTTGGGGGCTATGTGGGGATGAGAACTGGTGACTGGGCCTTTTCCATTAAGAGGAAGAGACCCAATGAGGTTCTGAGTAATCTGAAGGGAAGTCCACCTGCAGGCTGCCATGGCTTAACAGGAGCAGCGTAATGGTTGCCACGCTGATGAGATCAAGGTTTCTTTTGACTAGAGTCTTGCTTCTTCAAGAGCGGCTTTAACAGTTTCCATGAAAAAGGCACTTAAAGCTGCCTTCTTGACTTAATAATCCCATAGGGCAAAAGTCCAACCCACAGGAAGTCTAACATTTCTGAGGTTGTGAAATATGATGGTAAAACTGCTAAAAGGAATTGGTCACAAATATTTCTTTCCTGGCTTTTCCTGATCTCAACAGTTGAGTGGGAATGTTTCATTTTTTCGGTTCCAGTTCTGCCTGTAAATGGAAAAGCCCTCAGTGCTTTGTGGAATAGTTGAGTTAAACTGAACCCAGCCTGGCTTCATTACCTGGCTGCTTCTTTTACTGGAAGAGCAAAGAGATGTGTTTACCTTTGTACTGCTTTTAAATTAGAGTTTTGCATCTCCATGCAGCATTTTTGTCTTCCTGCCTGACAGCTGCCATGCCTAACTCCACTAAATCACTAGCCCATTATTTTCTTTTTCACTGTAAATCACCTTGAGATACCTTGAGAGATGCTATATAAAATGAAATTGATTTGAAACAGCTCTTAAGAAGGTCTCCATATGCCATTATAGTTTATATTTGGACTCAGCTGGGTCCTAAAAATGTTACTGAATAGGATGTCTAATGTGTATTGTTATCCCCATTAATGTACTTCACAGAATATGAAGAACAGCAACAGCATTGCTTTTCTTATCTGAATTCCTGTTCAGTCTCCTTTCCTCCAGGAAATGCACAGAATAAAGGCCACGCTTGCAATTTCTTTCTTTGCTGCGAGAGGTTGGCTGGACACAGCAATAACCTCCTTTACTCCAGTCTAAGGCTAGCAATGGGTATTTTGCTAAGTGAAAATATGTCTTTGTTTTTATGAACAATTATAGGATAAGGAAGGGAGGGAAAAGTCCTGTGAAAGGGAAACTGGCTGGTCAGCAGTGCCTCGCCTTCCACTTGTCTGCTGGCTAAAATGTGCTCTTCTCTCAAATCAGTTTTTTCTGGAGAAGAAAACATCTATGTAATGTCAGTGAGATGAAATTAAAATGATGTATGAGCCCTTCTGCTGGACAAAGCCATGCAGCTGCGCCCAGGCTCCTGCTCACAAATAGGCTCTCTCAGCTCTGTGCGTTGGCAAAGAGTGCTTTTCTTTTTGCACACCACTGCTTCAATCTTGATGCTGAGGATCTTTGCCTTCGGTTGCTCTCTCCTTGAGATTTCTTTCCCCCTTCCTATTTTCACCACCAAAACAAATGCAAACTTCAGCATCTGTGCTTCTGAGTGAGTCATCTTCGCTGATGGCTAAAGATTTCTGTCTCCCATAAGGAAAGTTTCATGTATCACTTTTTAATGATTCTGGCTGAATCCTGGAAGGGCAGGTCATACCGTACCAAGAATTGGATTCAAGTGCTGAGATCTCTTCCTCTAACTGTTTAGTTTTACTAAATGCTTTCTAAGGAGCGTGTTATAATTAGTTTTTTGGGTGGCCAAAACAAAAGCTGAATGTCAATGGAAGAGAAGCTCTGAAAGAAGGAAACATTAAACTGCGGTAAAGCAATCTGCAAGAGCTTAATATGATACAGAGGCTTTGTGTTTTGAGAGGTGAGCCTTCGGGGACTGTTTTCTACATTGTTACCTCTCTTGTACAAATTCGGCTTATATCACTTATATCCAGCGAGTCATCTCTGTCCCCACACCCCCCACCCCCAAGCTTATTATCTTGCTGATAAAAGACCAACACAATATCACTTTTCACTGGCTACGGTGGATGGTCCCTGAAGGCTTGGTCCAAGAGTTATCTCCACAGCTAGTTTTCAAATTATTCTAAACCCGATGCATTTCATTAATGACCCAGTTGAAGCAAGCAATGAATGAAGTGCCTGTCTGAACCCAGTGTGTTACATGGATTCAGGATGGGCTGGAATTATTTACTTGCTCAAAGCGTTATTCACTGTGTCCTTTGGGTTCCCATTAGGAGACTTTTCAGGATACTAAATACTGATGTAGAAATCCTGGCCTTACTTGAGCCAAGGAGAGTTTTGCTGCTTAATTAATTGCCCTGGGACTTTACCCTTTGACTCGATGGATTTCTCATCTCCCCTTTCTATTGACTTGACTACTCTACAGGCACCATTTTAGCCAGAGATGATAGCATTACTTAGGCCTCTGCTTCGCAGCTAGCATAATCAATACATAATTCTGTCTCCAGAGAAATCAATACATAATTCTTGTTGTTGTTCCAGAGACAGCACGATCAATACCTCTGCTGATCACTATGTCTTAGTCCAGGAAAGTACCTTCTCAGTGTACTTTCTGCATAAACTCATCTTTCCAAAGTTCAATTCTGGGAAAATCTCTGAGCAGCAGAATGGCAACCTTGTTACTCAAATTAATGCTTTCTAATCAGAATTTATTTTAATAAGCATTCCTCTGTCGCTGGGGCCAGGCTGTAATATAGTGTGGCAGAGGAATCTGAAAAATCACAGTGTTGCCTTGATTAGGAGTCCCTTTGCTGTGGTCTCAGACTAAAAGGCATTTTCTCACGGTTTGCTCAAGTCCTATTTCCTCATCCTTTACCCGCTGTTTATAATACAAATGTTAGTTAACTAAACACTTACTGAGGATTTTTGTCTCTTGCAATGGTGCCAAACTGCATGGGAGCCTATGGAAACAACGTGGTGCCTGCTCTGTCCTGGTGATGCCATCCCAGAACAGGTCCTTGGGGGGTCCTTGGTCTTGTCCCTTAGACTGAAGGAGGGCTGCATTTACAGTGTGTTTGCTCAGACTGGTTGAAGCTTTGGGCTCGAATCATTAACTGCTCTGCTTTTATACTAAGCAGTGCTGTTAGTCGACGCCCTGCTTCTCCTTCCTCATTTTTTTTTGGAGAGGTTATACTCCCAAGTTCACGGGCTTCCTAACTGTTTGTCATTTGTGGTCAGGAAAATCATTGGGATGACTTGGTCAGCAGGCAAAAGCCTTCTAGCTTCCCTGTGTTTGCTGGAATTACTCTGACTCGACCCTCTGGAAAATGGAAAATTGCTTCAGCTAATTGATGTGAACCACACATGTAAACCTGGATCACATCTGTCTGCTCAGGCAGGGCAGGCCCCCCAGGCTGCTATGAATCCTCTCGGAGACTAGCCAGGGCATCCGAAAGGGCTGAGGACAGTGTGCAAATAACGAGCAGTCTGCTCAGGATTATCTGAACAGGAAGGATGTACTTGTGTGCCCTTGGTTAATGAATATCCTCTTCATAATTTCTTCCTCTCATTTTTAGGGAGTTGTCTTTTCCCTATCCCATCTGCAAACCCCTGGTCACTTACACTCAGTTCATATGGATTATCCAATGGCCAGGAAAGTTAATTTTCAGCTTTTAAGGTTCATTCAGCTCTTCTGCCTGAAATTTTTGCCCACATGGAAAAAGGATTCAGCCTTTTATAGCTGCCTGAAACACTGGCTTGCAAAACATCCAGAAACCTGCAAGAGGTGGCTTTTGTGCATTTGCACAGACTCATAAAATAGACCTCTGGTGAGTCCAGGTACTTACACTCCCAGCAGATGCATTGCAGCCTTGGTTGTCCAAACACACAGAGGCATTTGAATGGGAGAGATGAGGTGCCTGTTTCTGCCCACTGACTACAAGGAGGCCAGAGAGAATTGGTGTGTCTCGGTTTTTAAAGTGCAGTGAGGTGAATTCCATGCTGGGCGCAATGCAGAATATGTTAAATTGCATTGCATGGCGCATCCACACAGGTTTCTGTGCATGATTTCTCAGTGATACAGGCCCCTTTGAACACCTGACCTCCAGAGCCCTTCTGTCCACCCACTGCGACTTGCAGCACCTGTGCTGCTTGGTTCAGCTTTGGTTTTCTGAAGCTAAAAGTCTAACAGGTCAACAAACCTGTCTCTGAGCTCGGGATTCATTGAGCTAAACTCAGAAGCAGTAAAGGCACATGATGAAAATGAATGTTAAGCATACCTTATTTCTCATCTGATTCCCTTGTAATAGGAAATTAGGGTTCTGGAAAAACATCCAGAGACTTTAGCAGCTGAGGAGCCTCAGAAGAAAGGGCCAGATAAATTCAAATGAGATGCCTGAGGGTGACACCTTTGGCTGGGCTGATGCAACTAGAAGAATCACTAAACTAATAATGATAGAGTGTCTGATTTTAACTTGGGACCAGGAATCACAGCATTACCATAAGTAATGTTTAAATTTCAGTGAAAACAACAATATTTCAATTCATTAAAATATCACTAGATAAATGTAAAAAAAATAAGAAAAGAATGATTTAAAAAAAAAATAATCTGTTGATTACAAATGGATTTAAAAATAACCAGGATGTTATTTTAAAAATAACCAGGATGTGAAAATGTGGCACTTCAAACTATTCATTTTTAATTTTTTTTTCCCCAGTAATGCAGCCATACTTACAAAACTCTCTTAACCTGCACACCAAGCCTCAGCTTGTATGCTAATTTATTGTTTTTAAATCAAGCCAGATTCTGATCTGAGTCAAAAACCAAGCACGTAGCAAGCTGATTATCCTGGCACAGATGCTGTTTGTCCACCAAGCAAAGCTGAGGAAGAGCGGAATATGCCACTGCAAACAGCGTGTCATCTCCTACAATAAATGTCTTCCCTCTCCATTCTTTGCTGATGGCTGTTGCCATATGATGGTTAATGGATCGTGTGAGACAGGTGATTAGGGAATGCCCTGTTTCCAGCAGTGCTAGGCAGTGATTTTGTTTGCTTTCCTGGGTGTTTCCAGTCTTTCTGTGAGCGGGCCACTGGTTCCTGCCTGATGTTTATTTGATTCACTTCCGAATCCTTTTCAAGGCCTTCCCAAACCTTCTTCTGGGTCTTCATTTCTCCATTTCCTTGGGATTTTGACCTGTTAATGGAAAAAGATGAAAGCAAATTCTGCAAAATCCCCTCCGCAACTGATAGCAGTATGGCCACTGACTGGAGCACAACCTGGATCAAGCTTCATGCATGAGCTCCCTTCATGAAAAGCAAATAATTTGTGGACTTGAGTGTGAGGAACACTTGCAAGGGACGGGTTACTTGGGTTTACAGGCTTATGTCTAAAAGGAGTGAATTCAAGCAGGGATCTATTTGTTTTCCTACAAGAAAGCCATTCAATAACGTTGAGGTTGTAAATGAGTGTTTATGGATTTAGGGATTTTTTTTAATGGAACAAATGACATTTGGTTTACCAGAGAAAGCCAAGCTCTGACTATTGCAACATAAGGTTACTTGCTAATGTTTAGGCTATCCATCAGTGCGGGAGGACATTAAAAGGTAGAAAGGTTCTGATAAGAGGCTGGACGCTGGATGCTGTCCAAACCTATAAAGCACACGTGACGAGAGAAAAAAAAAACTTTCTGAGAACAGCAGCTTTCAAAATTGTCTTCTTGTCTTTGTTGCCACTAATGGTGAGAACACTGCTCTTTGCCCAAAAAGCTTTCTCAACCATGTATGTGGCTGCTGGTAGTAATGCACTATGGCAATGGCTCACTTGGGTTGCTGACAAAAGAGGCTACCTTTTGAACTAATGATGCTTCCAAGGGTTGTGTGAGTACCCTGACATTTAGGTAGGTAGAAAATCCTGGTTAGTATTAATTAGACTTTTTCCTATTCTGTTTTATAACCTACCCCCCTCACCCTGCTAACAGCTACTGGGACTGGTTCTGTCATCTACGGTTTCATCCTTTAATCTGGGTGCAAAATGATTTTAAAGCAGAAAAAAAAAAAGGCAACAACAGGTAAAACATACTTTCCCTTCCCCCCGCTTTAAAGCAAGTTTGTATAAAACAATTTCATCTGGCTGGTTTATGAGCACCTCTACACCAATAAACCTGTGTGCCTACAGAAAGGAGGGAAAATTTGTTTATTTGGTAAAGAAACCTCTACAAGCAATTTTCCAAAGAATTATTAAAAATTTATGGGTGGGGGAGGACTAGTGTTTAAACATACAGAAAAATATCTTGCCAAGCACTCTGTGTGAGGCCCAGTTTCTTGCTAATCAAAGTGTATCTTCCATGGTGACCAGTTTAGGTTGTTAAACTAAGCTGCACCAAAAACCCCAGAGCTGGTTGGGATTGTGGTGAGTGTTTTTATTTAATTGAAGAGTATGAAATCTGCAGCTGATTCACTGAGCTTGCAAAAGAAGCTTTTGAAACAACTAAATTTTGTCTCGTGGGACATTTTGTTATTTCAGAATTACTTTCTGTGGGGCTTTGAGTGTTTAAGATTTCCTCTGGTCACCTTTGGGAGCAAGGAAGAAATTTCTCCTTGATCTAGGCAAACTTTTTCTTTGTTGCTCTGAAACTCATGTTGTGGTTACACCCCCCAGATTTCTCTGAATCAAATAATTTAACATTCCAAGGGAACCACATTTTGGATTGAAGATGTTTATGTAGGAAATGTTTTGACTCACAGCAATCGCATGGCAGTTGCTTGTTTGCCAGCATTGGGAAGAGAAATGTGGTTTCTAGAAAGGAGCATTTTTTACTTTCAGGGAGAGCAGCTACAAAAAGGGCTACTGAGAACAGGAAGAACACGATGTAGGTAGATAGCAGATCCTGTTGCTGATTAATGGGAGAGCTATCAAAAATGCTTCCTACATTTTCTATGCACTTGTCAGAAAGGAAACCTCAGCGGTTGCTGACTTTCTCCAAGGATGGGCATAATTCAAGAGTGCAACTTGTACCCCAGCACCAAAGAGGAAGGATGCTGGATACCCAAAGAAGAAACTTATCCTTTTCCTACCAGTGAGCTTGCCGAGGCCCCAGGGGCAGCCCAGCAAGCCTGGAGCGAGCAAGTCAGCCTGAAGCCACATCAGATCTACTGCAGCAAATGAGTTCATGAACCGAGGTGGTTCGTGTTGCCTCTTGTGATGGATTAGTACAACCCCTCCAGGCAGAAGAACATGTTCAGCTCTTCGCTGAGGGCTCTGTTGTCTTCAGCCGTTGTGTTTTTCTGTGTGTCAACACGTGTTTTGATAGTTTGGTAGAACATGAGGGAAAACAGATTCATCATGGCTCCACATCAGCTTCCAGCTACAAAACGAACCCCACAGTTGATAGGCACTGCTGATTTGCTCCATTTAGCTACCAGCAAGTGATCCTGCCCTCAGAACTGAAAATGCTATTTGATCAGGGACAGGGCTGGGCTCAATTTTTCTCTCTGTCATTAACCTACTCCACAATCCCGGGTGAGGTATTTAATGATTTTGGCTCCCGTTCCCACTCCCAGGGCTGGTGTGAAGCTTTACTTTGGAAGCTTTACCTCTCATGGCATGTGCACGTAGTGCCTGGCATTATGGGCCCCCATTTCCAGGTAAATGTCCACACACTGTCGTAATAGATAAATCGCTACTAATAACACAGCTGCTCTCCATGCTCCCTGTCCACCTCACTGCCAATTCCTACATCTGTCATCTCAAAGCAAATATCCTGGAATTATGAAGCCTTGTGTTTTACTGGTTTGCCTCATACAGACCCAGATGACTTTGTGGTAGGAAAAAAAATAAAAAGAAAATGCAGAAGTTGATCACTTAAAATGTTGCAGCTGCTCCCAATGTAGAATTGGCTGTTTACTACATCTACAGCTAAAACCAAACAGACAAGATCAGACACAGGGCAAGAAAGAATGTTCCAACACTTTTGTGCATAACACCAAAAAGTGTCAGGAGGCTGCGTGTGCTCTGACAGCTCTGGGAACCTTTCCCTCACCAGGTTGAAACACGTGCCTAACCCGGACTTCCCAAAATCAAAATAGCACCAAGACACTCTGCCTGCTCCTCCATTGCTTTCCTCTGCATTTCTCTGTTGGACTCAATGGTCTTAAAGGTCTTTTCCAACCTAAATGCTTCTACAATTCTATGACTTTCACTGTCATCCCCTTCACACTTCCCCTCTCTTGGTCACCAAGTGCATGGTCAGTACTTCCCAGGCTGAGGCTCAGACTGAATCCCAGTTGGCACTGGTCTGCTCCTTCCCAAAGCAGGGAGGTGGGGAAACAGTGGAGTCACCCAAAGTGGCTCCAGATCTCTCCCTGAGGTGGAGCAAGTAGATCCCCCTGCTCTGGCATGTTCCTGCTCAAAGGGCAGCAGAGCAGACCCCAGTGGAGATAACACAGGCCAGATCTTGGTGTCAATCTCCAGCCACAAGTAGCAGATCAGCCTTGGAGGCGCAAAGAGGTACACTCTCCTGGTCTCTGTTGTGCCTTCCATCAATTTTCCCCTTTGAAAACGTTCATTACCTGAACACATAAACTCATATTTCCCCAATTTTGCATCTACCAGAATGACTTGCATATATCTGGCTATTCTCCCTTTCTCTAGCAACTGCTCTGATGGCAGTTCTCCTTCTGGCTCTTTATGAGTGTTTGCCTCAAAGGACTGAGGACAGTCACTGCTACCTGTACTGGTGGCTACTCCCCCTGCTAGTAGACCTTCCTCAAACATCTGGAGAAGGATGTGACTGTGCAGAAGCAACAGCAGGAATGACATTGCATGTGGAAGAATTCCCACCCCTGACACAAACCATTGCTCTCCAGTGCTGGTCTTGGGTCACGGCCATGCGAGAGCAAAGCAAATGCAGCAACGTAACAACTGGATGAAGCCAGTATTTCCAGGCTTTTGTGTATGAATTCTCATCTCATCATGCACCATCTCACACCAAAATTCATTTTAGTCTGCTGCTTCCATTGTTTTTACGTCTCTACTAGTAGCAAATTGGTGTGGAGATTTGCAAATAGATTATATGTGGAAAATTGCTGTCAACATCTGAAAATACACATATCATGAAGACAGAAGTGCTTGGAACCGGAGACCGCTCAAGGAAAGTTATAGCTTGAACTTTTGTCCATTGACTGAAACATTTTTAATTGTTTTAAGCCAGTTTGTTGTGGAATGTTTTCATAACCTGAGACATAACATATGCTGCACATTATTTGTTTTATGCAAGTGACTTTTAAGATAACTCATCGTGTTTCAATATCATGGCTGCAAGTCTGAAACTTGCCAGGAAAGCAGTTGTGTTTATAACAAAAGTTTGCATGAAGTCTATTCAATCTAAAGAGTGTGGTATCTTTCTGGCTTACGGAATTTTTAGTGATGAACAGTCTTGCTTTAGGAACTGTGATGACTCACATCCACTGGCAAGAGCTGGTATAAAATGAAAGCCTGTATTTCTAGGTTTCTGTTCTTTATTCACTAATTGCAAGCTACAAATGGACTGATTTCAGGAATCTGAGCATCTCTAGCTTTCATTTGATTTCTTTGATTTCAGTCACAGATGATGATCAACTCTTCTGCAAAACACAACTCTTAACCTCCCTGTTCACTCCTCTGTAAAATATTGTGAGATTGTCACCTAGCTCATGAAGACTTAAGCATGCAGTGAAGATTTATTAATTTCGAGGTTCTTAGGTGAGAGGTGCCGTGTAAGGATAAAGAATTACCTCTGGACAATGGACCTGCTCCACTTCTTGCAAAATCAGTCTGACCGAATTCAATGCTATCCCCTTTTCCAGCCTGAAGTTCAGAGTCCTGCAAGCTATTTCTTTTTTGTAGGAGATGATGACAATTGAGACAAATGTCTTAAAGCAGGACTGTTCATTTGCAAAGAAGATAGTTATTCCTCTGCTCAGGGCTCCAGGTTTCCTTTGGTGAGCAGTCAGCATACAAACCCCCTTCCTCATCTGTTCTCGAGGCCATGCCACGTGCCTGCGTTTTACAGAGTCCAGTGTTCTGCAAAACCAGTGGTACAAAGGACTGGGAGAGGGCTCAAGAGCCTTTTGCACTGAACAGAGATCAAATACACTTAGATCGTCAACAGATGTCTGTCTGCCCTCGGAGGTCTTTCAGGCCTCTGAGAACAGATTCCACAGTATTCATATGCCTGTTCTTGTGCTTCCCTGTGTGGAAAATTAGAAAACAAGCCTTCATCGCCAATTAAGTGGATTCCTTCACATCATTCCCCCAGTGTAGAGCAGAACATGCAGAATAATTGATCCCTGCCCTCTTTATTAAAAACATTTCTATATTAAAAGACCTTTATCGTGTTTCACTCTTACTTTTCCAGACTAAACAAATGTAGTTCCTCCATGCTTCCCTTTGGCATTTTTTTCCCAAGCACATTTCTCAACCCTTCAGACAGCTGGAGCTCTCATCCAGTCTTTATAGCTTTCTCAAATGGTGGTGACCCCAAATGGATACGTGTCTCTAGCTGGAATCTCAGCACATTCTTCCCAGTTCCCTTTGTCACTTGGGCACTTTTCCCACAGAAACAGCAGCGTCGCACACAACACACCAACTCTGCATATGCAGGTTAGTGTTACGTGCCCATCTGCTCTGGGCTACCATACAGCTATCAGAAATCATCGGAGTCGGGTACCCAGGGACACCTGCTGCTCACCCCACCCCAGTTGCAGAAGGGCTAAACCCAACTGCTGCGTTGTCAGGAAAGTGCTTCTTCTCATTGAAGTTGCAAATCACTGCTGGTTGACTACCTGCTTTCACTTCTGCAGGCTTGAGGGCAACGTCTGTAGTGTACTACATCTTGACCAAGGTCACATATTTTCATTTTAAGCGTCTGGAATTTCTGTCTTTAAGAAAATTTATACAAATAATATGTTTTAATGAAAAAGTAAAATTATCAGAGAACATCTTCAGAATGCCTCTCTTGGTACTGCTGGCATTTCAGCTATTTTTTTTTTCAAGAATTTGGTTGGCTGATAAATCAACAAAAGTTCAGGTATCCTCCACACAGTCACAGGAGAAACACCATCTCAGCACCATGGCAAATGTATAGAGATAATTTTATGAGAAAGCATCTTTGCTTGGTGGTCTGTTCAGCGAAGGTCAATAAATACTGTGTCTTGATGGGCTGTGGGAAGTAGCCTGTAGCAAAACTGACAGAGCTGTCAAAAAGGAGAGTTTACATTTTAAAGTGTAGTGATGTAACATGACATCCAAAATAACAGATAATGGGGAGCTACGCAGCCTGGAAGCGTTCTTCTGATCTGAATCAGGTTTCATTTCTTTTCAGTATTTCACTGAGGTGCTGAGTGCTGGGACATGGACGGGTACCAGATGCGACACACACAGAGCAGCATATCATGGGTCTCCTGGTGTTCAGGACAGGCCACCAGGGACAACTGTGGTGGTACAGGAAAGACCTGTGATGCTCTCAGCTCCTACCAAGAACAGGGTGATATTGTATCCAGCATCAAACCTAGCCGCCGTGGTTGTGTCCTAGGGAGCAGGGGGAGAAGCTGCATTCAACCTCTCCTCAAAACATGAGAAGTGTCTTGCAGATCCAAAGACTTAATGTGGATAGAATAGCAACTCCTAATTTCTGTGGACATGAACACGACTAAATTTGAGCAAGTCTGTCACATCTCAGCTGTTTTCTTGCCATGTACTGAAACGGAAGAGCAGCTGGGAGGATCCCTGTTGTCTTTTAAGTTAGAAAAAATGACATTTAGAAGTGGAGAGTTTTTTCTCAGTGTGTTAATGGCACTCAGAAGTAACTGAATATCCATTTCTTGTTTCTCAGAGGATTGCTAATCCAGTTCCTAGTTGTGTTCTTTTCTTGAAAATTAAACAAAAAGGCATCATAAAACTAAGATGTTTCTTTGCCAGTATAATATTTACAAGAAGGTTTTCTGTTTCTGGCCATAAATGAGAAGATACAGGAGATAAGATTTTGATTAAAACCTGTTGAAAGTAGTCCAGACTTTAGGACTTTTATTAAACTGTCTGGTCAAAAAGGATAACATGATGAGAGAAATTTTTACTGTTGGATCAATTTAAGCACTCTTTGCACTGACAAAGTCTTGGGGCATGAATCTAGTTTTGCTTCCATCAGCTTTACTCTACTGTTACTCTGTTGACTTGACTGGCATCATTTCTGATTTACGTTATTGTAAGTGAGATCAAGAATCGCTTTCTTTGCCTTCGGGAAACAGAATAGCCACTAGGAGAAATACAGGACTGTACTTGTTAAAAGCACCCAGTGTTTTCTTTTGAATACAAGAAAATGTGTTGGGTTTCTGTGGGTGTTTCTGAAGAGTTAGCAGAATATTCTTTGTCAGACACTCAGATGTAATGTTCTTAATGGAGTATGGCTCTCCTAGCTGCCACAGGACATTTAATATGTTGGAAAAGGTGTCTCTGTTCCCCTGTAAAAGATGAATTTGCTTTTACAGGCATTACCCATAATGCAGTGGAAGAACGTGTTAATAACCGTTTCATCAGAGCTGCAGAAATCTTTTGCACCTCTCCAGGGAAGAAGCAACTTTTTCTTCCATAAGTGGCCAAAGCGCTTACCTTTGGAAGCTTTCACCCTTGGGATCCAAATGCTTTCTTGCACTCATAACCTGCACTACCTAATTGTTCTCCAGGGGAGCAAAAGTAGGTTGGTGGGTTGGGTTTCAGCTTCTAATTGTTTCTGGCTTCATTTGAGCATTTGAAGGCTAGAGGTATGTACAGGACTCAAAGGGGGAAAACGGCAGGCGTGGGTATTTAATGGAAGCAGTGGGACCTATGAAGCCTCCAGGAAAACCTCAGGAAGGATCATACAAAGACTCCCTAGAACTGTTTGCAGAGTTGGAAAGGGTTGAGGATGCTCCTCCCATACACGTGGTGCAGCTGCTCTGCCCTGAGCGCTATGAAGGGCTGCATAATGACACGGAATGTTTTGCTGGGCCTGCAAAACCTTTGGAAATGATCAGCCTGTGAAAAAGAAAAAGAGTTGTTTTGCTATAGAAAATGAAGTGGTGTAGTAAAGTCTTTGTATCCCATTGTAAAGCTTTAGTCCACGTTCAGGATGTCAGTGTATTTATGTCTTTACCCACCTTGATATTGTTAGCTTGCTCTCGATTCGTTCAGAGGAAGCAGAGATTCAAAGGTCAGCAAGGAGTGGTTTTGAAAAACTAAGTGGTGGTGACTGTATCTCCCACAAACTTGGAGAGAGGAATCACAGTTCATGCCATTTCTAAATACTTCCCACATTTTCTGACAGTTTCTTTTGCTCATTCTTCTCCCCTTTTCCTTTAAGAATTTAATTTCTTCTTTATGAAAAGAGTTAGCTGATGCTAACTTTTTTTGATGCTTCTTTTTTTTTTTTTTAAATGTACTTTGATTTCAGACAAAATTTGATGAAATTATTACTGTTATAATGCATCATGGACATGGTCTTCAACACTAACGTCAAGACAGCTTACCTCCCATTGAGAAATGAATTTCCTACAGGAAATAAAGTTGCTTGGTATGAGTAAGAATCAGGTCACTTGGTCTAAATGACTAATTGTGGGGTTTAGTACTTAGCTGTTGGATCCCAAATTTTGGCCTATAGATGTAGAAGATGTTCTAGATTTAATTAGTAGTAACTTCAATTGGATGTCCTAGTATAGATTTTACTTAAGTGCAACTCCATTCACGTCAGAAGACGCTGCTGATTCACAGCAGTGCAAAGACTGTGGAGTTCAGTGATGTTTCTGTACCCCTATAAATCAGAGAGATGTTCAAGGTAACCAGGTCTCCAGACAGTGGACTCGTGCAGCCACGTACAAGTTTTGGGCTGTCCATGAGCTTGTGTCCACCCCCAAATGAGGATGCAAACCATAAAGTACAGGTATTAATTCATATGGTTCCTAGCTGAAATCAACTGCATTACTGCTAATCATTAGGCTTTGGTTCTTAGCTGAATATTTATTTAAAAGCCCTTTCTTTTGAATTTCCCCCCTTTTTTTTTTCTTTTTCCTTCCCNGGACTAGAAAACAGGACTTTTGAGGGTTTTTTTCCTAGTTCGTGACTCTATTTACTCTCTTGAACTTAAACTGGGACTTAGATTTAATCATGGGCATCTAGAGTTAGGAATTCCTTACATTTTTCTGATGAGACTCATTCTACAGTTCTCAGTTCTTGTCAATTTCAGTGGCCAATCAAGCTGAGAAAAATCTGTCTTTTTCTCAGCCTGTTCATCTTTTAGATGATAATGTGGGGGCTCATCTACCTCAAGAAACTGTGAGACTTCTTATCAATATATTCTCTCTGCAAATAAAAGTGGGGTTTGCCTATATGCCTTCTGCTGAGGAAATGGAGGAATATATGGAGGAAATGAGGAAATGTTTCAGTGAGGTCAAAGATATCCAGCGTCTTCTGCAGGTTGTCTGTCAAGGTTGACTAGTGAGCCTGCATTACGCAGCGCGCACACAGTCCTGTAAACCATGTTCCTATTTAAAAACATTCAAGTGGAACAAACTTGCTTTTTGATGTCACAACCAGGATCATATTCACATTTCAGCAGTGGGAAGAAAAAGATAAAAGACTTAATTCAGCTTTCACCATGCTGGAGATTTTCTCTGGCTCCACCTCTGCCCCTTCCTCTGTCCTCTTTCCCGGTGTTTTTGAACTCTGCCTACAATGCATTTCAGTGCTTGCCAAGATATCCCCAACTAAGGGTGAGTTAATGAGAACATCTGGCCAGGAATGAGTGATGATGCTCTGTGACCCACCCACTCGGCACATCTGGTGGTCGTGACCATGGATAGAGAACCTTACCAAGTGATAGGGCTCCTGCAAGGAAAGAGGATTTTGTCATCTATGGCTGGATTTATTGAAAGTACCCAAATCCGATTGGTTACATAAAGGGACTTTCATGTGAATGGGAGAAATGTCTATAAATAAGTGTAGACAACACACACACGCTCACACACACGTGCATATACAATTTTTATATATTTACAGTATAATGTCAATGAGTAAGAATGTAGACTGCCTAAAATCTGTCTTTATAGAGAGTAAGTCCCAGAGGTCCAAAACTGGTTAACCATCAGGGAATACTGCAAAAGACCTCTTTTTGGTAAGAGCTTTTTGAAGGGGCTGAATGTACAATTCTGTCTAAAAGGAGGAGAGCATGAAAAGAGTTTATGTGCTTGGTTGGCAGAATTCCTTTTTGAAATGATTGTTTTAAAACTGCTGGATTATTTTTCCTTCTTAAGGTGTCCAGCCACTTTTGTGAGCATCTTTTTATATTATTTATATGTAAATCAGTAAACACCACTGCTCTGCTCTTGTTTTCCTTTGCTGGTACAGAAAAAAAAAAAAGAAAAAAAAAAGATGGATTTTTCAGACAGCGCAGTGAATCATCAATGAAGTGAAAACACTGGGCAAATTCTCTTTTGTTTAAGAGAATGGCCTGTACACAGTTCAGGCCAGCACATTTTTCATGGGATGCAAGGGAGCAGTTCAAAGAATTGGCAAGGAGTGGGTACTGCATATTCATGAGGCTGGGCAAGGAGGTGAAGGTACAGGAGAAGGCAGAAAAGCAATGTGAGGATAGGGTGGAATGTGGAGCGAGTTGCCACGGTATCCTATTTTACTGCTGTTTGACGTAAAGCTTCTTTGCTTTTACACAACCGCTGGAATTGAATGGAAGCAGCTCAGGGCATAAATAATGAATGTGTCTTTTACACATTAAGAGAGGAGAATCTGCACCTCGTCACGGAGATAACGTCCCCCTTCTTTTCTCTCCCCAGTCTCCAGCCCAAGTTCCCGAAGTCAGTCAAGATCTTATCCGGCAGACAGAGGAGAAACTCGAAAACAGCCCCTGCAAAGAGCTGTTCTCTCACTGCACAAAGTAAGTATAACACGATAACCAGAGATCGCAGGGCTGCAGACAGCAGCTTGTAAGGAACGTGTCAGGTAAAGAGAGACATTTCAATTTGAACCTGAGACGTGGTATCTTCGGCTGGTGTTCAGAATCCTGGAGGCATTGCTGACAAGCGGTGAAGTCATTTCATCTGAACAAAATATAATAAATATTTCCATGCCGTTATATACACTACACACAGGCACTTAGTGTTTCAGGTATTTGACAGAGTGTTCCAGCCAAGTAAACCAGCCATGGATTTCATGCTGTGTGAAAAGAGCTACAATGATAATGTATCCAAAGAAAACATCTCTGTTTCAAAGTGAATAAAAATTAAGTGGCTATACAGTCCATTTAGACAGAGGAATGTGCAAACTTGCTCCGCGTGGCTTTTGGAGAAAATCTTCACCAGGAGAATGGAGCTTTTTTAATGCTTTCTGTCTGTCTGTGGCGTTCAAACCAACGTGCATTATTTCATCCTTTGTCTGGGAAAAGGCTTATCAGTTTTTGTAGCGGCGAGGCGATTTGTACCATTATGCTGTAAAGCTCCAGGTATGCACTCTGCATTTGCAAACGCTGACCCCAGTGCGTTCACGCCAGTAGATCATAAACCAATAAAAATATGAAAAGGAGGGATCATGGCGAGGCTGGCCCATGTGGTTTCTGGCTGAGCAGGGTTTGTTTTCCCTGGATGATGTAATGGGGATTTGTAAAATTCGCTCCGCTGTCATTCATTGTTTTGACTCATTTCATTGACCTTTTCTGTTTTCAGTTATTCTTTGCGTTGGTAGGAGATGTGGGTTATTTCTGGCCTTCTCTTATAATAAAACCAGTTTCCTTGCATTGGCCTGGTGTCATGTAGAGATGCTGGTTTAACTCGCACCAGTTGTGTGTGCCAGTCCCAGTGACAAAGGCAGAGCTGTGCTCCACACAAACCCCCCTCGTGCCTGTTTCCAGTTCTCCAATCGGTTTGAAAGCTGACAGTTCCCTCTCAAATGCACTTTGTTGTTGCCAAAGAGGGGAACTAAAAAGCAAACAACTGCTGAAAGGCAGCTATTGTTCTTTAAAATGCGTGCAGCTTTTAATTAACTGAATGGAATAGGCCAGCACTGGACACCACTTAATTCAGGCTCGTATTCACCCCCAGCCATTCCTTCGTCTCCACTGAAACAGATAAATGAGCCAGGTTTGAGACCTTGTTAATAAATATGCTGATCATTTCACGTGGACTGAAATGGGGTCAAAAGGAAGTTTTAAAAACTCGCTGGTGGTATGTACCAAATGTACTGAATAATGTTAATTTTGGAAGAGTTCACAGTCAGACCAAAAAAGGGAAGCATACATACAAATATGAAGCTTGCTGTCCTGTAGGAGCAGGAACAGGGATGAGTTTCAGACACGTCTTCTTAGATAAGATCAGTCTGCAGGAGAAGTGCATGGATAACTCTAGCTTCTGCTTTGACCTTTAATATTTTGACTGTCTGCTCCTGCGCCCTTCCAATTTCCCCTCTAATTTTGGCTTTGAATTTGGACATTGTTACAGCTTATTAAGACTTACTTTTTGTTTTAATTTGTAAGCTTGAATCCACTTAGGGGAAACCGTATGATCTGTGTCCAGTCACAGCTAATGAAGACAATAACAGTTTGACTTCTGAATATTGAATATGTGCAATTAACTTCCCATTACAAAATGGTAGTGCAAAAATTACCAAAAAAGAAATTCAAACAGCTGAGAAAGTCCAAAAACTTACGAATAGCATCTCATAACTAGGGAGGAACTGAGGAGACACATTATTCATGGTGAATTGTTTGCTCAGGTCTAGAACTGCCCCAGGGTAAGATATAGATTATCCATTCCCAAACCAGAGTAGTCCTTCAGAGAGGATTCTGTTTCCTCCTCCAGCAAAATGTAGAAATGTGTTTGCATACCCTTAGACACAGATGGAAAAGTGTCTGTATACACCAAGACAGAAATACTCATTTCTTGCTGGCGTTTTTTCCCCAAAACCAAGTTTTGTCCCTGCCAATGCTGCCAGCAGAGGTAGATACAGTAGCCCCAGCAAGCAAAGCAAGAACCAAAACCAGCAGGACAACAACCCCCTGTGAAACAACACAACCACCTTCATCTCAGGCAGCTCTCTCAGCTCAGCCCATCTTTTCTTAGCTCTGAACCCTTGGCCTTCCTTATGGGATGTCTCTTGATCTCTGGCTGCTTGTTGCTTTCCACAAGCAACATACTTATTTCTTGCCGTTGCAGATTGGCCTTTTTATTCCTTTATTACTTTGATTAGGCAAAAGACTTAGCATCCACTGTGTGAGCCCCCCAATTTTTTTCTTGGTCTGTAAACAAACCCACATTCCCATTCAGACTTTCTTTCCTCTGTTTCACTCTACAAGCACATAGCTGTTAGGAAAAGCCCTTTGGCCTTAATTACAGTTATTACTTCTTCTGTATAGCAAGAATCAATTTTTTTTATTTTTTATTTTTTGTTCAAAATCACACCTCTGATGGTCCCTCTTTGACAGAAGTGGGCATTAGCCAGAAATTTTCAATGTAGATGTAAACACCCCCCAAAGTTTAGGAGCTCAGCTCTGGAGGTTGTTGTGTTAACTTACAAACAGAAGCAAAGACATTTATTGACAAGTGACTAACAGCCTTTGTAAAAGTCCATTGAAGCCAGTGGGAGATGCCCTGTTCATTTTCAGCAAGCAAAACCTGTATAATCAGCTTGTATAAGGCCTCCTGTTATGAAATATATCAAACATATCACATTGTTCCTAGATTGAAACCATGGGTAAAATAAAGTACAAAGTATCCTGGAAGTAAAATCATAGAATCGTAGACCAGCACGTTGGAAGGGATCTCAAGGATCATCTTGTCCAACCTTTCCTGGCAAATCCTACCATGCAAGAAGTCTGGATTTTCTTCTTTTATTTTATTTCTCTTTTGCTCCAAGTTCAGGATTATAAAATGCTTATATATCCTTTTCATCTGAGATAGATCTGTCCTTGACCACCTCAGTGGGGAACCATTCCAAGAATACCTAAACAGCATGTACTTTGACAGGTTTCTCCAGTGGAAGTGGTTGGAAAGGTAAGTGTTACTATTTTTTTTTTTTTTTAATTAAAAATTGAATGCAAAAGTTTTATTCTCACTTCTCATATAAAGCCTATAGAATATGGTCAAAATCTGACAGCTGAAATAGTACGTTTGCTCTCTTTGCCTTCAAGATAGACAATCTGTTCTTTCTTCAGCATTACTGTGCCTTACCCTGTTTGCTATTTGTGTTCCGCTCTGTGCATCAGTTCTCTTGCTCTTTTCACTGTTCTCCTTCAAGAAGGTCCATCAAGACTCATGCCCCTTTTCCCTGAGCTGTACTCCAGGGAAGCTCCCTCAGAGAGCTCCAGGAAGGCTGTCCTAATTTTAGCATTTGTTTGTAAGTGTTCATTGTTAGAAGGTTCACAAAGAGGTGATGGCTTTAGCCACAGGAAGATGCCACACAGAAGAGTTGTGGTTATGTTGGCATTACACTTAATTTAACCACGAGCTGAGTCTCCAGCTGTGACCATCCAATGAGCACGACTGGTGTCTGGGATATATATAGTGCTCCCTCATCGCCCATGCATGTGCTTACACCCGTAAATACTCTCCAGCAGCTCCCTTTTCTCTTAGGGACATCACACTTTGGAAGGAGACATGCTCCAGCAGGCAGCTGGGGCCCCTTTTTTTTCACAGTAGGCTTGTGCACAGCAAGTGAGTAGGGCAAGACCTAAAAAATAGGGATCCAAATCTCCTGCAATCTGAGAAAGGTCGGTGGCCAATTTCATTGTAGGCATTGTCACAAGCAGCTCCTCATGGCACAGCTTGAAGGACACCTTGCACTTACAGCCTACCCTTGGCAGGTTAATTACAGGTTAATTGGGCATCCAGAATGCTAAACCCAGGGCACACATCGAGTCTCTGGCTTTTGCATTTGCAAACACTGTGCCCAGGGAAGACTGAAACAGATGCTGCTCACTAGGGAAGTAAAGAATAAACCAGAAATCCACCCCTAAACAACAGGGAGCCAGTTTTGGCTTCTAAAGCTGAAGTGTTTGGCCATGTAATGGTATTAGGTACACTAGATATGATTAAAGTACGTTCAGCATCTATAGTTGTCTTTCTGTTTAACCACGCTCTGAATATGATGACTTTTGTCTGGACCAGTTATCACAATTATTAAATCACTGTAAGCAGACTAAAATATGGCCTATAGGTCCTCGCACCATATTTATTGGCTAGACATTTCTGAGCACATTTAATAACCAGTCAGCCTTAATGGGGATTAATTTTCAAGGAAAGGCGCCTTTGCCTTCTCCTTGTCGGTGAGGGCTGTAGCAGACGAGCACTGCTGGGTAAGTGACCTTGAGTTGAAAGAAGCCCCAGTTTCCACAAATGGAATTAATTACGGCAGATGAGTTAGGGCCAGTTCCATGAGCGGTGTGTGTCAGCAGGATGCCTCGGAGATCAAAGGAGCTCTGCCAGTTCCTCTCCCTGGAAAGCTACAAAGCTGCTGCCCAAGAGGGAAGGGAAGCAGTGGGCAGAGGGGAAGAGCCATTTCATGCCAAGACATGCTCCACATGCCATCTTTACTGAATCCAGCACTTACTCTTCCACTCCAATTAAAAAAAAAACAACAGATGATTCATCTCTAGCCAGGCTATTTCCTATCTGTTTTCACATTTGGGCTAAGGAATTTTCTCAAATGCTTTGAGGATTTGCTTTTTCCATTCCCCCAACAAACGTGACAAGCTATTGGATGTGCCTATCTGGCTTAAGAAACTGGGAGGACTGTTTTAAGGATTAGCAAAGAGATGTTAGTAGCACGGAGTGATCAGCAGCTCCTTCTGACAGCCTGCTGACTCCAACGGTGGAGTCAAACAGTCCATTTATTCCAGGGACATTGCTGAGCATGTAGTTATCACTGCTAATTGTTGCTTTTAATCCCAATAACATTTGGAGTATGTTCATAGAAGCCTGAAAATAGCATCTTTTCCTCTTCTTACTTTGGCCTTCTGCGTGTTTTTCCTCCCCTCCTTTTAAAAACAATAATGAAAATAAATGAAATGATTCACTTTAACATTTATTCCTTATTGTCATCAACCTCATCATCACTGTTGTGGGAACAGCCACGTTATTGTGCTCCCTCTGCCGGCTGGCTGCCCGCCAGAGGGAAACAAAGCTGGCAGGAATATTCATATCCACTGCTAATATAACTGTAGAACTTTGGTGACGGAGCTGTGGATACAAAATTGGACCTCGCTGAATCTAGAGTTCTTCTTCTGTCACATTATAAAACATTTATGGTAACACATGTAAGTTAGATGTAGGGTTGGAGCCATTTTGGCAGAGCAGAATTTTGTGGGAATGCTGTAAGATGGTATAGTGATTGTGTCTAGAGATTGTTAGGGATCACGCTCCCCTCAGAAAGACAGACAGACTTATTTAACCCTTAATTTGGCCTTTTAAAGGAAAGAGATGCTTTCCCTCCCTTCTTGCCCATGATGCTTTCCCAGGAGGCAGGTACGGAGGGCTTGGAACCCAGCCTGCTGCTGTCCCCTCCTGTGAACCCTAAGCCCACCTCAGTAGTTCCTGGGATTGCTTATTCCCTTGTTTCACATCACTTTCCTATTTTCTTTAAGATCAAGAAACCAAAAATATTTCCTGGTGGATTGAATTTTGGATCTTTTCTTCTCAGCTTGAAGACCAAGCAAAGCAATAGTGTTAGCCCAGCACTACCCTTAAAAAATTAAAATGAGAATGAATATCTCGTTGGAAGCTCTAAGGGCTCCTCTTTCCTTAACAAAGGCCAAAGCTACATAATGGAGATTCCGAACCCTCCCTGGTCCTAAGATGCTAGCAGAAATTATACTGATGACTCACTAATGTGTTGTGTTTTATTACAGCTTAATATGTTGGAATTGAAAAGTTCAAGCCATACATAGTATTGAAGTAATGTAATTACATAATTATATATTGTATTATATAATACGATTACCTTGAAATAATGTGATTATATAATATTTATCTATTTTGCTTTTCAGAAGTATGCTCTGAAACAAATAAATCACAGAGAGTGCATTAAATGTAGTAATGATGTAGTGTCTCTTCTTTTTTTTTAATTTATTTTCTTCCAGGCAACCAGTAACGAAAAATACGTTCCGGCAGTACAGGGTACTCGGGAAAGGTGGCTTTGGGGAGGTGAGTAATTCTGAAAGTTTCTGTTAAGGGTGTTTCTTACTTCTTGGGCGCTGCAGGTTAGAGGAGCCTGATGCAGCCGAGGCTGATTTTTCATTAATTGCCGACAGTTTTACTTAACCTCTCATGACACTGTAATCTCAAAAGAACACTTCTGAGAATTATTTTGTATTTGACAGTTGCATTCACAGTGGAATTGGGGTCACACCCTTATTTGTGCTTTACTGATGGCTGGAGATCGCTGCCCAGGCAGCAGAGTCAGGAGGGGAGGACGGGCTTCAGCTGAGCAGATTACAATCAGCGCAGACAAAAGGAGGTGGGATAGGAAGCAGGCAAAGGAAAGTGAAATAATTAAACCAATATTACCCAGCAGGTTTGGAAACAGTAGTTGGTCCCCCAGCTGCCCCCGCCTATGCTTTATTTTGCTCTGCTGCCGGCTCTAACCTTAAAAGGACTAAATGGGATTGGGTCGTGAGGAGCAAAGTGCAACCCAGCTGCAGCTTTTGCTGTGACTTACCCAGCAATTGTTCTCTTTAATTTGCAGGTCTGCGCTTGCCAAGTCCGAGCGACGGGGAAGATGTACGCCTGCAAGAGATTAGAGAAGAAGAGAATAAAAAAGAGGAAAGGCGAATCCATGGCACTAAATGAAAAGCAGATTTTAGAAAAAGTCAATAGTCAGTTTGTAGTGAGTATTGAACTCCCAAGTGCTCAGCCCCCTGCCCACCTGCTGAGCGCCATCCCTTGTTGAATCTGATGTCTCCCCCAGCTCCAGCAGAGGTGCCAGAAGCGGACTCCCTTCCCTTTGCTCCTTACTCCTCCTCCCTGCACCTTTGCTGAGTCTCCTTTTAGTCTCTGCTCTGTGACAAATGCACCAGACAAGGTGCCTGCTTCTGCCATGGGAACATGATGCATTTTGCAGCCTTGACTCACATCAGGGATGCATCAGCCTGGGCTATTTTTATCCTGTGTGATTACCTGAATTTCCAGCATCTGGGAGAGAGGAGCTTGGAGGAGACTGAAGGAAATTCAGCCCAAATAGATCAGAAGAGACTGGCTAGTGGGAGCATCCAGCTGGTGACGTGGAGCTGCTCTGCCTGACGTAGGGCTTTCTTGAGTCGTGCCAGCTCTTGTGTCTCCTTAAAACCTTGCCTTAGATTCAGGGGGAAAAAAAAGAAAAAGAAAAGGTGTTGTTATCTCAGCATCTGTCGTGTTCTTTATACTTACATTAAGAAACACTGTGAATAGGACAGATGCTAGATGTTTACTTACCACTGGCAGAAGCAAAGGCAATAGCACATGCTTAGAAGTGATGGGTGGCTTTTGGCTTGTCTGATTGTTCCTGGGGCACCCACCAGAGCCTCACAGGGCTGATGGTGGCCTTCATGCCTCAGTAATGGTCCATTTGACCACCAAAAGACTGGGCTGTCTGGGCCTTCCTGGGAACCTACTGAGATGATGGGGTTTTAACAGATATCTGGGAAAACAGTGCAGTGGGAGGTGTAGAATCACTGGATTGTTAAGATTTCTCTCGTGTGGAAAAGCATGCCTGGAGTTAGTATGTTTGTCTAGTGTGTGAAAATATCTGAGCATTAACCTTGAGCATTTCTAATGATGAATAGGCTAGATTCAACAAATAAATCTCTAAAATTGTAATATCTGATTTTTCTCTGCCTTTAAAATGTATGTTTGCTATGGTAGTAAGGCTTATATCAAATTCAGGCAATATTTTTTATTTTCCTTTTTTAGAGAAAATCTTTTATGAAAATTTAGTGCTTTTTTCTTAGCAGCTGACTGAACTGTCACAACTATGCTACAAATCTATTTTTTTTCCCTAGGTCAATTTAGCTTATGCCTATGAAACAAAGGATGCACTGTGTTTAGTTCTGACCATAATGAATGGAGGTGACCTGAAGTTTCATATCTACAACATGGGAAACCCAGGCTTCGAGGAGGAGAGAGCTTTGTTTTATGCAGCAGAGATTCTTTGTGGCTTGGAAGACCTACACAGAGAAAATACTGTGTACAGGTAAGCACTACCTAGAGTCTTAGGGCATCTTTGTTGGGTAGAAAAGAATTGCCTGCATCCTCCCTGCTCATTGGGGTGCTGTACAGCTTAGATGTCTCTGTGCTTTGGCTGAAACTTTGCAGAGCTCTGTACAAATACAGTATGACTCAGTAATCATGGAAGGAAGCAGTTGCTTTGCTAAATACATCCTGTCTAAATTATACAGAACCAGCACAAAGCTCCCCAAACCCTACCTCAGCGTGCATGGATGGCATAGAAAATTATAAAAGTCCATTTAAAGGGATTTCATTAAGGAATGTAGTTTCTAGTTGGTATGAAATGGAGATCATTCTGTTCAAGCCTCTGTTTTAATTACTTAGATTATCAGGGGCTGCAGCACATCAGATGGGGAGAAAGAGTCTCTCCTATCCCAGAAGAAGCTCAATTAGGGCAAGAGGGTGTTTGAGACGCAGAGATTCACATTGTAGGATGGGAGCTAGTTTGATTAGCTGGATTGGATGGTGATGGTGGCCGTAGCCTGCCAGCTGTGGCACATTCACCACGCGGGATGGAGGCGTCCTGCTGGCAGCATCCCACTGGCCACGGGTGCAGCCAGCGGGCAGGGCGTGGGGACAGGCCCTTCAAGACAGCTTCAAGAAGGACAAACTTCAGCTTCTCAGCTTCCAGTCTGGCTTGCAGCTCCATACAAGCGCTCTTCCAGGGCACCACAGCGTTTACTTGCTGGATAAGCTGGGTGATTGCAGACAGAATTCTTGTGACTCCATGAGGTTTTGGTTGTTTTTTCTAACCAACAACCAGTGTGGCTGTAAACAACATTTAATGTTTGTCTTCATTATCTCAGCTTGTGAAATCGTTATTGCTGGCATTCACAGCAGAAGAGGTCCTGTAACTTGATGAAAGAACTTCCAAGGACAATGATTAAGACGATAATGTGTTATTTTAAGAAACTAAGCCACACTTTAAATCACTTGATATGCTTATGTATTATAATCATTATGCATATGCTTGTATACATAGAAATTATGATGCTGTTGTTTCTTGGAGGAAATCTCCAGGAAACTGCCACTTGGTTGCCCCACTGTGACTCGGATCTTGCTGGCTGGCCCAAGGCGGGCAGGCTGCAGATAACACGCTGCTTTAGTTGGTGTTGGCCTAAGAAGTGGATTTTTTTTTCCCCAAGGAACATAATGGAATTAAGTGTTTAATGCCAATTGAAAAATCAAATGAGGAGTGATGTGTCTGGCTTCCCTTCTTAAAAAACATACTACCACATCCAGAAAAGTTTTAGGAGGTATTACAGTGTTTCTTTAAAAAGTACTAGATTACAAGCATACTTTATTGATGAAAATGACTGGTACATTCATAACATGGCTGCTGAAATGCCATGCAAATTAGATCTGGCCACCTAAACCAGTTCAACGCTCTGAGAGAAATGCCATCCTACTCCCTTAAGCAGTTGTTTTCATGGTACTCTTAAAAGAGCTGCTAGTTTACACCTCAGGTGGCACATTCATTTCAGTGATGAATGATATTATATCCTTGTAGGTGACATTTTCTAGCAGTATGTTAGGAGCATCTGCAGAGACCCCTAATTTGTAACACTTCGGCGTGTTTTGGGACCCATGAGAAGTGCTATATAGGTCAATAAAATATAGCAGCTAAATGCTACCACTTTCTCAAGGTGAATAATTCATCACAAAACACTTATTCCTCAGACTTAATTTCATTTTCTATGGACAAAATGCTTCTGAGTAAAACACAGCATTGGAAAATGCATCCCCATCTGATGGGCCGGTGACGCACGCTGTGGATGTGACCCGGGAGAACAACCAGGCTCAGAGACAGATTTATCTAATTCAGAATTCCCTTGCTAAACGTGGCGCTTGTGTTACATTTCTCAACTGCACTGTGTTAGTAAAGGTCAATGGGGAGATTGCTCGTGGAAAGCAAACATAAAAAGCTTCATTTTTTTCTCCTAGAATTAACTATATATATTATTTTTTCAAAAATTTTATGTATATATTCTATGTAAGCTATATTATTTCTATATATAATATAGCCATGCCTGGAAGCTCCAGTCAGCATCAAGATCACATTGTCTTAGGGATTACACAAACATACAGTAAAGCCTTGTCCACCGTGATTAATTGGGTTGTTTATGCCGCCCTGTACAGCCAAACAATGTACCATCGCCTTTCCAGCGTAGGCGCAGTGCCAGCAGTCCATGTTTCAATAAATTTAGGCAAGGCTGGTTTACATATGGGCAGCTGTACCATCGGGAAATATCATTACTTTTATTTCTCCTGGACATTTTGGTACAAAAGCTGTGTTCCTCCTTGGCACGTGGAGGTGTTGGCCATGCAGAGGAAGCCAGCCTTGATCCTGGGGAACCAGAAATCTGAAGACAGAAATGACAATTGATGTCTGGGGCAAAGGAAAGACTGCTCCAACTGCCCCCTAAATTGCAGAGGACTGTAAGGATTCTCTCATTTTCTCATTCTAAGCCAACTTTTTGCAACTTGTGTGCAGGATTCTTTGGCCACAGGTACAGCTTTAAGTGGGACTAATAACTGCTGGTGCAGAAAATGAACTAACTAATGAAATCTGAGTTCTTCAAGGAAACAGTTCTTAAGGGATTTGGAATGTATTTTTAAAAATAAATAGGAAATGCCCTTGACCATGCTGCTCCAGCATTGGAAACCTTCTGAAGGGCAGGGAAAGCCCACGGTGACATGTTAAACAAAATCACAGCTTCTCCTCTGCATTTAGCTGCCCTTCATATATTTCAGTATTGTTTATTTGAAAAGTAGGCTTGGTACCACTGGGCACCTGGTGAAGTTTATCTTGGGAGGTCAAAAGGGTCTGAAGCAAGCAAGAGAAGGAGATTGTTCACAGCTCTCTGTGTTCTTGCTTGAAATAATAAATAAAAATGAGACAAGTTTTGAAATTTTAATCTTGGCGCTGTCAAAACTATAAAATATCCCTCTCCACTCACAGGAAAATTCACAGCACTGAAGCAGTACAGCCTGAAATGCTGGGCAGGCTCCTGCACAGGCTCCGTGCAACACACTGATCTCCTGGTGCGAGGGTTTCTCCCGATTGCCCCCCTCTCTCTGCCCTTTGAAAAGAAACGCCTCTTGCTGGGAAGCTAACAAAATCAAGCTGGTTCACAAATGCAAGGAGACCTTAAAAAAAGATGAGGCCAAGCACTTCTTGGGTTTGCACCAGGCTACACGTCGTGTTTCAGTAGGAGTTAATGAGATAAAAGTCAGGGTATGAAGTTGTGAGCTGCAGCGATGTGTTTTTCCCTGCCTCCCCCAGCTGTGCTTTGGGGTCCTGAGCTGGCACAGGCTGCTCCTGTCACACAGACCTTCCGGGACACTCCCTGCCCAACATGTCCCCATCATCCCTGGGACCTCCTGGTCCCATCCTGTGAAGGCTGGCTCCATTCCGGCCCTGCAGGCCATGCCCCATCCCTGCTCAGCGGGACGGGAAAGACCGACAGCAGCCCAACCACATCCACGAACGGCAGCAAAGGTGTGCTCAGCTCCACAGGTTTGGAAAACAGCCTTGGTCAAGCGAGGAGACCTGGACCTGAGCATGGCTGGCCTGGGTAGCATCAAGAAGCCCCAACTGGTGGAGAAGGTTGTGTGCAGTTGAAGCTTTCAGAAGAATGATCTGCCAAGTCTCTGCTAAATACATAAAAACTGAGAGTGTTATTTTTTGCAGAAGTTTATAACTTGGCCAGATTTGGGAATAATTTTTTTAATTTTTTTTTTGTTTTTTTCAGAAGAGCAGTAAAAGACACATCTTTGACATCAGAGTGACCACCTTGCCAATTTTCATGGCGTTGCTCCAAACCACGTGGGCACTAGAGTTTCACAAATGTTTGTTAAGAAAAATCTTAGCCTGGGCACAGCATTCCCACCTCTGCCCTTCCTTTTCCAAACTTGCTGAAATTATTACATGTGTGCACAAGAGCATGTACACGCATTCATGTATTTGGTCTGAGTCAGATGCCAGGCACAGAAAATTTGAGGCCAACAGATTGCTACTGCATATGCAAAGAAAATATTTTGAAATGTAAAGTATTTTTCTTTATAACAAAGGGTTTTATAACAGAAAATGCTACAGAGATTGAAGAACACATAGGACTGCAGGGGCCTGGTTTACAGGGTTTACTGGACTAGATGGATGAGTCCATTATGGAGTGGATTAGGAACTAAAAGCTTAGCTTAGTGAAAAAATGTAACTCCAGTTCAGAATCAGGCATATGGTTTCAGTCTATCTGAGAAGTGAGTTGTAGAAAGTTGTATTGGTTTCATGAGTTCCTTGCTGTTTGAGTTGACGCTCGATTGGTTTATTACTGGTAATAAATGCACTCACACACTGTTGCACGGTTATGTTATCAAAACCAGCTTCACACAGATAGCTGCTGTCTTTCCTTTTCAGAGATCTGAAGCCAGAAAATATCCTGCTGGATGATTATGGTAAGTCTCAGAGGTTTATGGAGATGCTTTCACAGTAAAGTAGATTAAGTTAGTTTTAGGATATATATCGCACAAAGACAAATAATGCTGTGAAGTGACTAAGAGGCTCAGCTCATACTAATTCCTCCCGTCTTGGGGTGGGTAAAGTGCTGGAGCTCACCGCACGGGTGGGATGAAGCCGCCGTGCTGCTCAGCAGGGGCTGTTCTCCAGAGCACAGCTTTGCTCGGGGTGTCTGCCTCTTCCCATTGTTTTCCCATCCTTATTGTTGTGGGACTGACACAACACAAAGGAAGTTGGGATTTCTAAATCTGCATGTCCCGCTCTGTTTTAAGAAGTACTTTCATCCTTTGCTAAGACAACTCTCATTTAATGCAAACCCAGGTACCCGTTTGGTGCTGGAGGCAGAGATAATCGAATCTCATGCTGACTTTACAGACCAGCTGTAGCCCCTTCAGCCATCAGAGAGTTACAGAATTGTGTCAGCCCATCCATCCCCTGCAATCACTTCAGCTACTTCCCCGCAGCATCTTTCTCTTTGCCTTTTTTTTTGGTTGGTTTTAAAGTATCTACCACAATCCACCCTAGTCCGTAGCCTCACTGTTACAATGAATTTCACTGCACTGTAATGCCCAGAAAAATTCTTCTTTTCCTTATTAATGAAACTGCCCCAATTCAGTGATTCAAAACGTTCTTTCCTTAAAATGTCTGAACTGCAAATTGCAAGAGTATTGTAGCAATGACAACGGTTGTGGTTTTGTGTTAATTTGGGTCACGTTGTTATGTCTGCTTTGTGTTGTTTTGTTCCTTTTTTTTCTTTCCAGGCCATATCAGAATATCTGATTTGGGTCTAGCTGTTAAAATCCCTGAGGGTGAATCAATCCGTGGAAGAGTAGGAACAGTAGGGTATATGGGTAAGTCTTCAGTAGTTTATCTTTTTGATAATTTGCTGAGATTACTTGACTTTTTGAGATCTTTCTGCCATGTAACCTTAATAAAAAGACTAAAAAAAGATTCACATTCAGCTGGGTATAGTTCCCTGCAGCAACCCACTGCAGGGTCATGCTCGTGGAAATAAGAACTGGGCGAAAGAATGGAGCAGCTATTCATGAGGCTGGTCTGTAATCTTAAATCAGCAAAGAAAATTAAAAGAAGAGACAACAATCGGGATAGTAGTGATTTTAGCATAGATTTCTTGTAGGGGGGTTATGTGCATAGAAGAAAGATGCTGCTTTGCATAATAGTTAAAATGGCTTTGTATGTTTATGATAAAATGGGTAAGTCCGTACCTGTGGTCATCTTGACCACCGTCATCTGGAGTCTTCCCCCGTGTGCAGGGGATGCTGCACAAAAGAGCAGTGGAGATGTAGACATCAGTAAAAAACACACTCCCTCATTTATCTATATCTGTTTTCTGAATTCAGTGTAATTATTTTCACGCATTCTCTGGGTGGGCACACTTCTTGGAATAAAAATTGCTTATGCTTATTTGACCAAATAGAAACTAAATTATTTGAGCCACTGTTACACCATATGGAGATCTTAATGAAAGCAAGCAAATCGGTTGTCATTTCTACTTTTTTTTTTGATCTCTGTGTAAGTTTGTGTACACACCAATACCGTGTGCTTGTGAGCACGTGTGTATGTGTCCGTACCCGTGTACAGAAGTGAGGACGCCTGCAAGACAGTGACTTATATGCCCAAAGCGCGCTGGATGGTTGCAACACAAAATAAATGGAAATGTTTTTCAAAGGGGAAAAAAAATGTTATAAATTAAGCAAAGAGACAGAATTTGCTTTTGAAGAAATGTTTACAGGATGCCTGCTTGTATGACATTTCTCCCCTAAATGGAGAAATCTGGAAGGACTCTCAAGATTAGGCCTCTGCTTAATATTTAGCTTCAACTTCTTTTTTAAATTGATCTGACTTGGTGGAGAAGCCAGAAGACAGCATGCACATGGCATGTGGCATGTAGCATGTAGAGAAAAAAACAGGGCATGTAGCATGCTGCATTTTCTATACTGCCATCAACAGAAATCAGGAGGTATTACTATGCTTTACCCACCATGCTCTATGCATGTGTTTTCAGTCACCAAAATGGAATTTCTAGAAATTTACTTTTTTTTTTTGTCTATACAAATATCAAGCATTTCCACAAGACAATTTTTTCTCCTCCACAGCTCCAGAAGTGTTGAACAACCAGAGATACACACTCAGCCCTGACTACTGGGGGCTAGGCTGTCTCATTTATGAAATGATTGCTGGGCAATCACCATTTCGTGGAAGGAAAGAGAAGGTGAAGAGGGAAGAAGTGGACAGAAGAGTGCTGGAGACAGAAGAGGTGTACTCCCATAAGTTTTCTGAGGAGGCCAAGTCCATCTGTAAAATGGTAAGGGGCTTGAAAGCCCAGGGTGGTACCTTTATTAGCAAGCTGTATCCAACATGGTTTGAGCAGTAACGCAGTTCCATAGAGGGGCTGCAGACACAAGGACTAACCAAGCTCATCTGTTGATGGAATGACTGCATTCTTTATTCATTCAAATTGTGTTTACTTGGGCTTGCTTCTCCATGAGATTCTTCATGGTCATCCTGAGCCCACTCCAACGTTTTATGGCCAAGGGAGCGGTATCTATTCTCGGGAGATTTTGAATGTTACTTTGCAGTCAAGAATACATTTCTGTCTTTTATAATCTTGTAGAAAATAATAAAAAGGACTTGGTGATGCAAGATTCTGATTGTCTCCTGCAAGGAACTGAAAACCCCATGCTTCCATTGTCTTTAGTGAGAGCTGGGGGTAAGCAGGACAAAGATTATGCAATGAAATTATTGTGACACTTAAATGCTGTCCCACCCCATCTCACTAACTTTGTTAGCAATTTTTTCCCCCAGGGTGCCAGGCTATCCAGCTTTTTTTAATACTGTTGAGCTGTCCTTTAAAATGTTTTCTCACTCTTTCAGCTGGGAGTCATTTTCGTAGCACAATAGCCATGTCTGACAATGGAAATCCTCAAACCCTCTGAGAAATCTTAAAGTTGTGTCTGAATTCATCAATGTCTTTGTCAACATCCATCTTTAGACAGCTGAATTGTAATTTGGAAAGGGATGTGGCCTTTTTCTTGATGTTGTTTGCTAAAGAGTAAAGCCTCCTTTGGAGACAATGACATATCTGTGTATACTGGTAGAGAGAGAAAGAAGGAAAAAAAAGGTCAACAAATAGGTAGTGAGAGTTTCACCAATATCTTGTGCAACAGGCAAGCAAACAGCAGATCAACAACATTCTGGTTGGCTGGCTTCATGAAGAGACATTCAAGTCTCCTTGCAAAATAATAATGGCAGCATTGCCAAGTATCATGCCTGGAAGTCATTAACTCACAGCGCACCAACTCATTGCTGAATCCCAGAGGCAGTAATTAACTGACATCACTCTTGATAGATACTCTAGGCCATTCACTGCCCTTAATCTGTGATTCAGAGCCCCCAGTGAAGTCGGTGTGGGAGGATCTAGGACAGCCACTGGCTCTTAAAGACCATTTCATGTGCTCACACAGCCTGCTGTCTCTTCTCTAGTAGCATCTTAGTTCCCACCAGGTGAGCAGCAGTGTCTGCTGGAGTGGCACAGAGTTTATGCACATCCTGTTGTCAGCATGAAATGAAAATGTCATGAGGCAAAATTTAGATTCTTGTTGCTTGTTCTGTAGCGAGTTGCAAGCATGAGGCATAATGGGATAAAAGTATACTTTGAAAACAAGCAAGCCCATGAGAACTTAAAGCTGTGAAGAATTAAATGTAGCATTGATGGGATAGTGCTGGACATGACCTAACACTCCCAGGGGAGCAGACAGTGAAAGTCATTATCCTGTAGTGGTCATTTTCATCTTCAAGCCATAGAGTCTATGGTTTCAGGGAGTCGGGGACCTCAGGAAGTCGTCTAGTTCATTCCCTTGCCTGAGGGAACCATGATCTACATGTAAATCATTCCTGACAACTTGATCATAACTGCTTCACTGCACTGTCCAATCACATGGCATGTTTATTTAGGTGGTTTGTGCAGACTTTTAATGGATTGAAAGATAACTCTGTCATTTTTGAGCATTACTGCACTAAAATTACTGTGCCTCAAGGCTGGAAGAGCCTTACTTCTGATACTGATCGTGATGGCATTTGTGGTTTTCCATCTAGAAGTCATTTATTTTATCAAGTGATATTTTTAAAAATCTGTGATTCAAATATATTTTCTCAAATACTTTTTGCTCTTTGTATTGAAAATCAGAACTCTGCTGCTTTGTATCAGCATCTTAACGAGGAAACAAAAAAAGTGATAATTAAGTACCCATCATACCTGCAAAATGAAGCATGAAGTTGCAGTACAAATCCAACTTGAGCCTTCACAAAGATCCAATCCAAAAGGCTTTCCTGCAGTGGACTCTTAAGGGCAGGAGTGAGGAATGGCATGTTTTGCGCCGTGTCTCCTAACTCTCTCTCCAAAGAGCTCTCCATGAGCTAACAGTATCTCCATCAGGAACTGTATTGTCTTTATTCATTTATTCAAATGAAAACCTTTCAGTGTCACCCCATGTCAACCTTCCCTTCCTGGATGTTTATGCCCTTTGCATTTTTGCAGGCACATATCACAGCTCCCATTAATCATCATCCATCCCATATTTCCATGTTTCATTTTGTAAGTCATTTCCCATAAATCAGCCCTCATTTTGGACTGAAACAGAGATGAATAATAAATAATTAGGAACAGGGGCAGCTGGCTTTCTGGGAAGCTCCCCAACCCATAGTTCCCATATAACATAACTGCTTCATGGTGTATTTTTTCTGTGAAAAAATCCAATCTTTCTAGGAAATGCTCCCTGTTTTGTTGTTGTTCTGACTTGTACTTCATTGATGTACGTGTGTGTTTTCCCTGACAAGTGCAGTCTTGCATCCAAAGATGTGACTTGAAGTGCATTCAAGTCAACGGTATTGGATGGGCCCATATTGCTGTGCTCTTCTGTCACTCTGTCAGTGTCCTGTTTGTCCATGTCTCCCACAGACTGCTTTCTCTGCCACTTCTTCTTATTCCTGTAGCTCCCATTCGACTCTGCCAAAGAGATCTCTGAGGGTGCAAAGAAGTCAGAGCCAAACTCCTGGTTCGGTGCCCAGTGACGGGACAGGAGGCAATGGGCACAAATTAAAACATAGGGGGGTTCCTCTGAACGTCAGGAAATGTTTTTCCATGGTGAGAGTAGTCAAATACTGGGAACAGGTTGCCTAGAGAGGCTGTGGAGTCTCCACGCTTGGAGATGTCCAAAACCCAACTGGACATGGCCTTGAACAACCCGCATTAGGTAACTCTGCTTTGAGCACAGGGATTGCACTAGACAATCCTCAGAGGTGCCTTCCAGCCTCCACTCTTCTGTGATTCTGATCTCCATTCCTTTCCCAAAGTCCCTCCCCAGGCAGCTAAAAGATGATGGATCCTTTTTTCCCTAAAAGCAGTTTTTTCTCTTCTTCACTCACCACCAGAACCTGTCGTCATACTGCTGCTACTCACGCCTGCTTTCATCCCTCCTCTCTGCTTTCATCCAAGAAAACCAACCTGTTCACGCATGATGACACCTCAAATTTATCAGTGCTGCCTGAGAATAGCTGTTCTTTCATCTGTCTTGAGAGGCACCTCAGACACATCAAGGTGCTCTTCAAATGATTATCATTGCTATTGCTAATAATAATAATAATAAATCTTCTGTAGTAAGCCTTTGCAATAAGGCATGGATTAGTTTTGGCTCTTCAGTTGGCCAGATTGGGCTGTGATTTCATAAGCATAAGGAGTGCAATGTACAGCCATTTATGTTGTTCTGGCGTCTTCAGCTCCCACACTACTGTCTTGTCTCATTTAGTAGTTGAGAAGTGACCATAGCATTACTTTTCTACTCTCTAAAAACTGTTTAAAATAGTATGTTTGCTTCTATTTCAGGACTGTGGTTTATCTAGGTGATCCCTTAAATGGATCAGCTGACTCAATGGAAGTGGTTTTACCATTCCCCTTTCTCCTTTCATGAGCATCAATTTTTCACACTCTTATATAAAAAGTTTCCCTTAGTCCTATAATTTTAAGAGCAAAAATCTTAGGACTTGAAGTTATTTATTACATGGTATGATCTGGATATGAACTGACTGATCACATGAAGATAAATAAAGCAGCGCTTTGGGGACTGTTGGCTTTTTTTAGCAATCCTCACAACAGTTGTTTCTTTTTTGTAAAAGAAGCAAAACAAAGTCGTGGAAAAAGTCTTGGACATTGCAGAGTTTGAATCCCCAGCGGGGATCAAATGAGTGACATGAAACTATCAGAGAGTTCCTTATATAAAGAAAAAGATCTTAATGTAACTTCCCCGCTGCTACTCAAGGCTCTTCTTTGAAAGTCCTGTTCTAGTCACACTTTGCCTGTAACTCTGTGGACTAAATCCTGCCATCATTTACACATGTCCAGTGTCATCTGGAGCCTTTGTTACCAGAAAATGAAGCTCTGCTGCTTTGGTATCAACTTCATGCATGGCTGGATGGCCTAAGCCATCTTCAGATCTGAAACCCTGTGAATTCTCCATAGGTTTTGGCTGTAGAACTACAGTTAAATTATGTTTGATTGGATCGTTTGCACTGGTGTCCCAGGAGGGCTTGCGATCAGCCTGATGTAGTTGCTTTTGTTTGGTTCTCCATTCATATTAAATACAACCTTTGAAGCTGAATTAAACAAAAGTGTAGAGATGACTCAAAACATACAGTTGTTATCTGTTTTCTTTCCCTGGTCAGATTCCCAAATGGGATGCATATTTCAGGCTATTACGCAGGTTTAATATTGCAGAGAGTTGCTGGGGCTGCAGGAAGTGGTACAAGACTCATCACTCCTTGGAGAAAGCAAGTACTTTCCCTTCTGGAAAATATTCTAGTCCATGCTATCTCTTGATATCCACAACCACAAAACCTGTCTGGTTTTACCTGTTGCCATCCCTAGAGCTGGCTGCAGCTACAGCTTACCAAATTGCAATAATTTCTTACTTTTTTTTTTTTCTCCATTGGGACTCTCCTCAAGAGGCAGGCAGCTGTGGCCCTGGAGCAGGGCTTTGCAGTAGAGTCCTCTCCTTTCTGTGGTCCTTCAGGCCCAACAGATTCCCTGTTCCTTTTTTGTATCTTTCAGCCTCCAATTGCCAGCCACCCACAACTAACTGCATCCATGTTCCACAGACTTACTTCTTGCATCTGAGGTTACTGAGTACTCCCTTTATCACAAAGGAACACAAGAATCCCCAGGTGGTCTTTTCTCTGTCCTCAACTACCCATCCTTGGACCACACAGTCCAAACAACGTCAAACATTTACAGCCTGGCAAGGGTAAATTCACAGATTAGCTTGGTTTTCCCACTTAGTCCACAGAAAGGAGAATTATGGGCTGCACAGATGGGAAAGTAACCCCCTTTCTTCCCTTCACAGCTGACTTGTAGGGCAGAAACTGCAGAGGTCTCCTTTGTCATCAACAGGCAAGTCCCCATCTACCACTTCCTATTACAACTTGCTCCTCAGCAGTGCTGTTCCTGAAAGCTTCAAGATCATTTTCAAAAGCATACCAGAGCCTTGGGTAGTAAAAGTGCTCCTTCTGCCTTCAGATTCTTCTTTCCACCTGTCAGGAAGGTCCTCTCAACATAGGAAGTCAGAAGATCAAAAGAAATTTTGTCTTCTCTGCCCAGCCACAATAGAGCAAACCAGATCTTGACTGGAAATTCCAAAGCAATCTTCTTCACATAGGCTAAATCCGTATCCCTGTTGAGATTTAAAAAGCCAACTAAAAACCCACTACAAAAAACCTTGCCTCAAGACCATGAGAGCTCAAAGTCTCATGCAAAGATCTGAAAGCAAAATATTTCTCTTCCCTTCTACCCAGAGAAGTGCTCTGAGAAAGATCTTTTCTTATGAGCTGGATCAATGTGGTGCTGCATCACATGAATCTATGTGCTCAGATGATGGCAAGGCATAGAGATCCTTCTTCAAGTCTTTCTCAGTCTGTGAACCAGCCAGTCATGGTAACCGGTCAGACAATGTCACTGTGTAGACATCAGCAAAGGCACAGGAAACTATGAGGAGGAAAGGGATGTTGCTAACTGGAAGTTGGAAGTGGCTGTTGTGGCCACAAGTACCAGCTTTTCCCCCATCCCTCAGTCCATATAGTCTTCTCTGGCTATTGCTGCCACTACTGACGAGGCAAAAAGAGCTGAGTTGATGACTCTTGTATGTCCCACAAACCCTTTCACTGCCTCTTCTGGCTGCTTGGCCTCTGCCATTGTAGCTTGCTTAGGACTGGCTGGAGGATGGCATCTGCACACAAGGGACACACTGACTGGCAAAGCCATTTGCTGTCTCGGGCTGGAAATGAGGCCCCTAGCAAAACTGCAGAACTGAGGAGTCTGTGGAAGTCAGATAAGAAAACCACTGATGCCCAGGGGGTAGCAGAGCATTCAGAGAAGCCTAAAGAGCTGCGACCCTGTAAACATGTGATAAGGACAAGAAAACCCATCTCTAGCCAGACACCAGAGGAAAGATTACCAACCTCTCATTAACAACAAACAGCTCTTTCAAGGTTCCTCCTCATTGAGATGATGTGGCTGAGTCAGCAACACAACCAGAGGGTAGTGGGGCATACCCTGAGCTGGAAAGTCTACAAAGCCACATCTTCAGCCAACCCTACCTTGGTGGGGAAGCTGCCTGGTTCCTGCTCCCAGCCTCCTTCAGGGGTGCAACTGTCTACCTGATCTCCTGGAACACTTCTGTTCCAGCCCTCCCAAAGCTATTTGCCTCCTGCTCTCCTAAGCGAGCCCCAGCCGGGCAATGCAAGGGACAGGTCAGTTTGCTGCCTGTGGGGTACAGCCAGTAACATCCCCAGGGACTTAACCAGGGGGACTCCCAAGGAGGCGGTCGCTCCCCACGGACTCTGATGCTCAGAGACCCCAAACCCCCCCACTGTCCTGCGTGGATGCCGAGCCCCTCTGCAGGCAGGGAGTCTCAGAGAGAGACCCACCTGGGGAGGGAGGCGAGGGGACATCGCTGCTTTTCAGCTCCAGCTTTGGAGCAGCAAAGTTGGAGAGAAGGTGAGGGGTGAAGCTTTTCCTCCGCCGTGCACCCAGGC
>VZRU01020919.1:150552-165622 GCA_013398155.1 Pedionomus torquatus
TCTCCCTTCCCCTTCCCAACCGGCGGTGGTGAGTCGTAGAGGGGCCGGCGGCTGCAGCACAGCCTTGGTGTCGATGCAGACTGGGTCAAGCCGTTACCTCCACCAGCTGTTTGGAGATCAGGGTACCAAAGGTGCTGAGCGGTGGGGTGTCCGCCTGGCTGCGTGCCCGGCTCCAAAGATACATATCCTTCCTGTGGAAAAGGGCCGGTGTTCACATTTCCTCCTCCATGATGTTGCAGCGTTAAGTATGTAGGGGTTTTTCCCCCAAAGTGGAGACTCCAGCAAAGCTAGCCTTGGCTGCTTTCAATGCGGGTTTAGTGTTCTGTTATACCCACGTTATGCATCTCTTTAATAGGCACTTGAAATCTCTGACCAAATTCTAGGGAGTTTGGAGTTATATTTTCCCTTCTCTGTCTGTGAGAGCATCATGCAGGCTTCCTCAACGATGAATGTCAGGGAAAAAAGGAAACAAATTTGTGAACCTTCACTTTTCAGCAGATTGCTTGAAGTTGGTGCTATATTTAGAAACATTACTGTCCCAGGTGATGGTCTTTCTGCACCAGTCATTTACTTTGTGACCTGTGTGTCTCTTCAACTGTTTAGACATGATGTCTTAGTGCATTGATTTGTCCTATTTGATTCCATTCATGTGATTTTAAAAAAGAGGAATTTGGGGGAAGATTTGGCTAAATGTTCTGTCTCCACCAAGTTCTTGTCATCCACCAAGTAGTCTGTGCCAGAATTGTTCTTCCATTGACCTGTTGTCTTGCAGATCAATTAGTCCATCTGTGCAAGGTGTTCCAGGACCTACTGTGTTTGTGTTCATGGGCCTATTTATGTAATGGACCAGGGATGCCAAGTTCAGTTAGTGCCTATTGCTCCATTAGAGGTACCCAGGAAACAGGCAGGACTTGCTGTAGCAGGTAGAGATGGTGCGTTGCCCTTCTCTGAAAACAAACAAGGCTGAGCTGAGGATGGTTACCGATACTGGCTTCATGGGAAACCCCCCCCCTGAGTTCAGCAGAAGCTCGTGAGCACAAAGGACAGGTTCAATGTGTCATGTGATGTACTGGAATATATTGTGATGGGTGGGGAGAGGTAGAATTTGATAGTGAAGTCACTCAGCCCAAGTAACACGGGAAAATTATTCCTACAACAAAAATAAGAAAGAAAAAAAAGAATGGAGAAAAAGCACATGGGACTTACAAATATGCATTTTTCTATCTTGTTAGGGTATACCAGATCTCTTCTTGAAAGTATTCACTGAAAGTAAACAGAAGCAACAGTCTCTGTTTTGACTGTAAGCACTTTACAGCAGGTAATGTTCAAAGGGTTTCAGCAGCATGTAGAGCAGTGCACTCCTAATCCATTTACCTTTGGCCGTTAAGCAACAGCAATTACAATTCCCCTCTGTATTTCCCTCTGGGCACGTTCAAAAGCATAAAAGACTAAAAATATCTTACTGGAGCTCTTGCTTGTCTCACACCCTTACCGTTCTTCTTGGTGTGTTTCAGCTCCTCACCAAAGATGTGAAGCAGCGGCTGGGATGTCAAGGGGAAGGTGCAGCAGAAGTGAAGAGGCACCCCTTTTTCAAGAGCATGAATTTCAAGCGGTTAGAAGCAGGAATGCTGGATCCTCCCTTTGTCCCTGACGTAAGTATGATAGGAAGAACCCCCGGTGGCCTCTTCCAAGAGATTTGCTTCTAAAATAACTTCTTTCTCTTAGTGCTGTCATCTCTCCCTGCATGGGTAGCCACTCTGGGAAGATGTGATAAGCAGTAGGGCTGGAGTGGGGTGACTGGGAGGAAGAGGAGAGTTGCTCTATAGACAAGAGGAAACAGCCTCACGTTGCACCAGGCGAGGTTTAGGATGAATTTTAGGGAAAAAAACTCTTCACAGAAAGGTTTATCAAACATTGGAACAGTCTGCCCAGGAAAATGGTGGAATCACCATCCCTGGAGGTATTTAAAAGACAGGTAGACATGATGCTGAGGGACATGGTTTAGTGGTTGTTTTGGCAGTTAAGGTCCCTTCCAAACCTAGATGATTCTATGACCGTGATTCTGTGTACGTGTAGGGTTGGTGGGCCTCCATGTAGAGTAGTAACCTGGGCCTTGATTATTTTCCACTCACCTGACCACAGTCTTGTTGTGTGACACTGGAGGCACCACTTGATCTGTGCACGCCTCCGTTCCCCAACTTTAAACTGGGAACCTTTGTGTTCCCTCATCTGTGGTAGCAGTGTGAGAAATACTATGCTCAGGACCAGGTGGTGCTTGGAACGATCAGCAGTGAAAACCATATGTATGCATACACATATGTAGACATACATGCCGAGGTGAAACCAGCGAGAAAGTCCAAAGCTCTACGGAGCTGAGGAATGGAACTGGATCCTCATGAAAACAGTCCTTTGTTACAGAGCTTCTGAACCTGGTTGAGATCTCAAGAGTCACCTCAAGCAGAGGAGGTGACTTGGACCTGAGAGAGCATTTTGGTCTCATTAGTGTTCATGGAGTGCAGAACCCAACCCTGAGTCCTTTCTTAGGTTTACACACCAGCCTTGCAGACACTGAAAGTCTTTGTTGCATTGGCAAGAACAAAACTTTTTCCACCCTTTTGTGGTCTTGGTCTCTGCCCCAGCACACAGAGTTATCTGATTATTTTCCTCCTGCAGGGCTCTCATTTTGGCTCGGCCTCCTATCCTTAAAGTTCCCATATGGCTCTAAGTAAACACTGCCATTTTAACGTATTAAGGAAAGTAACATCTTGGCAGCTCTCATTCATATTGCTGCAAACTCAACCAAACCAAAGTGGTCTGAACACTACAAAAGTTTACTTTAGCTGCTCTGGTTTTGCTTTACATTTTACTATGCGGCCTAGTTATTCCTGCCAATTAGCCCATGGTGTTACGACCTGCTTTAGTGGGAAGAAATAGGAGACAAGCTACTATTTCTTTCTGATGTAGAAAATTAGAAAATTCTGGGCTCAAATTTGGGATCCGCCAGAGTGTATTAAAAGCTTAACTGTGGCATGTAAGGCCTAGAAGGTACCTCTTACAGACATATTTGCTAAAGCAAAAGCACATAAATTTTTATGGCTATTTATTGGGAACTCAAGAGCTGCCTCTAATTTAATTTATTTGGCATTTCATCCATAGATTTCCAAGTCTTTACTGAAGTCAGCTGAATCACCCAAAGCTATATAGCTAATGGCAGGGGGTGTAATCCATCCCATGTCTCTCCATCCTCTTCTAGACTACTCTGTCTCCACAAAAATGTTGTGGGTTGCAGCCATCAGGAATGCGGAGGGTTGCAGCCTCCAGCAATTAGGACTTCTGTTAGGAATCGGCTTGGTTTGTTTGGTCACACTGCTCAGACCTCGATAAAATGCCATGTGGTTGGACCCCTGGGCTGTGCAGTCGCGGTGCCATGTGCAGGCAGTGGGATTCGACACATGCTTGAGTTCAGCAGGTCAGGCTGGTCCCAGGAGCCACCTCTCAATTACTCCTGTGCTTCAAAGGATAAGTGTGGTGTTGATGGAGCTCTCTAGGCACGGAGATGACCGCACTGTGACAGGTAGCCAGCGATGACTATTTCTGCTTTCTGTGGCTGACTGCTGGAATATGAGCTAAAAGCAGCGTCACTGCAAAGAGTCCTGTCTCTGTCATGCCAGAAAATTAAGTAGTTTAAAAAGGCAGAGCCATTTGACTATTTGTTTGAAGAAAGGCAGCCAAGTTAAAAGAGTTAATAGAGGTGATTCTGGGCAGCTTCCAGCAGCCGAGCTATTAATAAAAACAATGGAAAAATGCCAAACCTCTTCTGTTTTCTTTAGCAATTAGTATACATTCCTTTAAACTTTTAAGCTGCAAACTCCACAGCTGTCTGAGCAGAGAGACTCTTCTACCTGAGGACCCTTCCCAGGGCTGTCTCCAGTGTGTCACTCACTCATAGATGTTCTGGATTTCTGTTGTTCCCTCTCTTAAAGAAAAGACTTCTGAAGGATTTGGGGTTTGTTTTCTTGTTCCTTCTCTCCTTTTCCCCTCACCTCTTAACCATATGGCACATGGATGACTAAAACCCACTTTGGCTGTGCTGATGCTTTAAGGACTTCAAAGAGGGAAGCTTAACATGCTTAAAGCAAAGCCAGCCTTTGATGATAAACATGCGGGCAGAGCAAGCCTAGAGGAGCAGAATGCAGAGAGTCACTTGTTTTTAGGCACTCTCACTTGAAGGAATCTGTGAATGAAAGCACATGGTCAGACTCAGAAGTATTTCTTCTCTTGCTGTTTTCCCCTTTTTTTTTTCCCTGCTGAGATAGCCCAGAGCAGTGTACTGCAAGGATGTCTTAGACATCGAGCAATTCTCCACTGTGAAAGGAGTTAACCTGGACCAAACAGACGATGATTTCTATTCCAAGTTTTCCACAGGATCAGTGTCTATTCCATGGCAAAATGAGGTAAGGATGTATCACAGTAAAATTACTCCAATAAAGCCCCTAACACAGGTGGTTTAAGAGGAGCTGTATATTTCCAGTAATATGTAGCTACTGGGTAACTTGCCAGACTCTAATGCTTTCATAAATTACAAATGGCCTCTTTCAAGATCTATAATGTACCACAGATGTCAGGTTCAGGTGACTGTATCTGTTGGCTCTGCATATTTGTGTATATTGGCACGGATCCTACTGCACATCCTTCTGGATTTCTACGGAGGTGTTCCAACAACAACTCTGAGGAACTTCCGTGGGATGGCTGGAAGTCCTAATGGGGGCCTCCTTCCTCGGTGATCCTGATCTCACCCATTGTCTTGTACCTCCAGCGGGTCCCAGCTGCAGCAGTTGACTCTGGACCTTGAACTGTTTCAGAATTTCCAGATCTGGGTCTTTGTTTCTGTTGGAGATCAAAACACAGCCAACAGCAGATTTCATGATCTAACAGTGGATCAAACAGCAGATTCACTTGGGCAGAGGGGTGGTAGTAACTGGGATTTTGTGAGTGTGCCTGTCTTTATCCAGTATTCTCCACAGTACTAAAGAAAATAACAGAAAGCTTTATGGAGCAGCTTCTAAAATGGCTGATATGCAAACATGCAGAGCAGACTCAGCCTCTGTTTTCATACATCTTATTTACCTTCTATGGCCACCAGCAGGAACTCAACTGTTAACTCTTCTAACATATAGTTCAGGCTGCTGGTCCTCATCCTGACTATGAACAATCTAGCACTGCTGGAATATATTTCATGCAGACATGTAATTCCTTTATTCCTTTTTTTTTTCTTTTTTTCTTTCTTACGGTGTTCCACTAGATGATAGAAACAGAGTGTTTCAAAGAACTGAATGTATTTGGACCAAATGGTACTATTTCACCGGACCTAAACAAAAACTTCCCTCCAGAGCCACCCAAGAAAGGATTGCTACAGAGAATATTTAAACGACAGGTGAGACCTTTTATGACTAAGACGAGGAACCTCCCATAGATGCTCAGTGTCACAGTCATGTTCTGGTGCTATTTTTGTGAGAGAAAGTAATTCTTAAAGAGGGCTTGCTGGCAGTTACACAGAAAATACAACAATGAACAATCATGGACTAAGAGAAAGCACGGCGTATTTGGGGAATCTAATTGTCCTTGTCTTCTTCTTTTTACAGCATCAGAACAATTCAAAGAGTTCTCCAAATTCAAAGGCCAATTTAAATCACCACATAAATTCAAATCACGTAAGTTCAAACTCCACTGGAAGCAGCTAGTTCCAACTCGGTTTGGTGAAACGACATGTTGCATCCTTCCACTATAATCTATGGAGCTTCTATGGATGAGAGAGTCTCCACCGTTGAGTGAAACAAAAATAATCTCCCAAAAATGGGGATTTTCTATCCATTCCTTCCAGTGGAGCCTCGCTTTTTAAGAAGAATTTTCCACTCAGGTCTGTTTTTGGAGGTGGCACTCAAGACTGTGTGAATCAAATTTGTCTATTTAGAACATTGCAATAGAAATTCAATGAACATGACTACTTGCACGTATTTAAATAGCATCATACTAGAACTGAATTTTGTCTTTATTATTTTTAAAGAAAAGTTTTGTAAATTTCTCTATTGTCTCAGTTTACATTTTGTACATTTGTATTTAAATGAAAGTCAGACTTTGGAGGTGTATATTTTCCAAGCAGCAGCTGTAAAGCCATGTGTTTTAAGACATTTTTTTAAAAGAAAAAAAAAAAATAACGTGACTCAAGACTTCCAGAGCCTCAAACGAGAAATCATTCTTTTTAGTAATTCTAGAAAATTATTCATAAATCACTTTATCAGACTGGGTTTTATTGACATGCATTTTTACGAAACAGTTTATTCTTAATTATTTTACATCTGTATATTTGGTTTACAGCAACACTGCATACATTTCTCCTCTTCATTAGTTTGTAATGTCTCGCATTAAATGCTAAAAGACAAGATTTTGATGCATTCAAGAATGCTACTTGCTATGCCTAAGGTTTGTGATGTCATGGGACCAGCACAGCTGAGATTTGCACTTACCTACATTGTTAGCTCGTCAAAAACCTTTTGGTTAGAAAGGGAACCCTATTTTAACCCCTTCTCTTTCACTAGTTTTTGTGCCATTTCTAATGACAGCAAGAACAAAACTGAGTGAGAGGTGGCCAGGAGAGCAAATGACCATTCGTTTTCCAAGGACTCGAAACCTGCACCTGCTGAAACGAGACCAAAACTCAAAGTGTTCTCCATGCTGCAGTCAGAAGTCCAAGGCCTCACCATAGTTGCTCATATCAAAGCAGGTAGCAAGAGAGAAATTTGGTGGTCTGTTTTTTTCAGTGCTGACCAGGAGATTGATGTCAGCTTCCTAGAGCTGAGCCATGGAGGTTCAGAGTGGGATCTGAGTGGCTTTTGAGTGGTAGCAGAACCTGTAGGTTGTGACTCCATGTAGAGTTCTTCCACATGTCGTGTTGAACACACTATGACTCATCCCCTCGGTTAGGACCTCAGCTTAATTGAATTAAATGTCAGTTATGAGATAATACCTCCCATTTTTGGTTCCATCATTCTTTGTCCAGGATCCTTGGCAAAAACATTGTTCCCACTAGTATGAACAGCATGGATCAGGATCAGTAGCAGTACCTCAGGCATCAGAATCCTGCTCTTCTCAAACATGCCACTATCTGTTTTTACTAAGAACACAAGATCGAAAATACAGTTACTTCCCTTCAACAGGAATTAGAAAACCTTCGTCCCCCCAGGTGCAGACAGGATCTCCATACCCCATTGTGTTCTGTAGAGCAGGTTTGTTCACCATGCTCTTTACTGTGTCGTCTAGAGTAGACTGATGATTGGACACCTTTGGATCATCAAGAACATTGGAAGGTCGGCCTGGTGTGTCTAAAACCCTGTTAGTGAGTAGTACAGTTGTCCTGAGTACAAGAAAGCATTGTTTCAGTGGAAGTCTTCATAGCCAAAATTCATTAGGCTATCATGTACATGTTCTCTCTGGCCAAGGCAGAAGGCAAAAAAGATGCAGGTTAGTAGTGACAGAGCTCTGCATGAGAAAGTCACAGGAATTACATATTAAAAGAGCTTGAGATTATGAGGAAGAGAGACAGAACAGGGCCAGGATTTGCATAAAGCAGCTGAGAGAGAAAAGTCAAGGAAGGGAGATCGGGCGTTAGTGCCTTTATCAAGAGTAAAGTGAAGACACAAGTCCTGATCCTTAATAGACATGGCGTGAAACTGTGCAAGTGTGGCATAACATCACCAAGTTGTTCCTCTTGTTCCTTCAGGTCAGCATGGCCCAGAAATTCCTTTCCCCTGTATCGGTGGTGCTCAGGGAGAGCTTCAGCCACTCTCCCATGTCAGGTGATGGCATTGCTGATCGTATTGAAGCTGCAAGGTTTTAGAGAGACAGTAATAGATTTTCATTTTGAGTCATTTTCTCTCTATGTATCAGCTATAAACTAAATCTGTGATGGTTTCAGCTTCGTGACAGGAGGGAAATAAAATATTGTTGAGGTGAAAGCCACTGTGCAGAGACAGGGCTATTGCCTCCAGTTCTGTTCATGTCATGGCCTGATGTAGAGCTAGCAAAGTCACCAGGGATCTGATCGGTCACTTGAGCACGTTCTGGATGAAGACATGCTTGCTCTGGGAGATTTTCACATGTGGGATTTCACCTGATATCAAGAAATGTAGGTGAGAAGCGGAGGAGCAGATCTTAGCCAGACAACTGGTGTACATCAGCGTACTTCAGACAAGATGAGAGACACATCTTAGTTCTTGGAGAGCTGCAAATGTGCAACTCTGATCTGTTTTCGTCATTCAAAGACATCACCTTCTACCAGTATGGTATACCAGGTGCTTCTACACCCTCAGTTGATTTAATCCTGTGCACTGATGTAGGGAAGGGGGTGTTGGATGGGGGCCAGAGTGAAAGAATGGGCTCTTTTTTTCCCCACTACTGCCATTATCTCATTTGGCAGCAACAGACGAGCGTATTCCCTTGGCAGAAAAGTGTGGCTGATATTATCTACCTGCCACCGTAAGAAAGAAAAAACACGGTTGGGGAAGGCTTAGCCCATTAATAATTCACTGGATAAACCTGATGAAGCTGCAGCTATTGGCCCAAGGGCTTCACCTCCTACCTGTTACCAATTTGGCACACAAAGCCTGGATTTTCTTTCTTTATTGTCCACTACTTGGGAAATAAAATCCTGATAACAACAAACCACTGCCTGAAAGCTGGTGAGCAAATTGCAAGTAGGTTGTAGATGGCCTTACACCTCTTAGATGCTATCAGCCTTAACTAGTGGTGGACAACTTTTTTATATGACAACAGTGAATGACAGCAGATGTGCCTTCTCCTGCTCTCCTTTCAGCTGGGACAGTCCCTTACTCAGCACCTCTAGGACTCTAGCAGTGGAGACACAGGGACAGGGCAAAGTTCTCAAATGACAAGAGGTGCATTCAGTTCTGATATTTTGAAGACGTTATGCTAGGATTAGAGATCCTGAATCTTCAAAGTGCTATGGAGGGAGGATGCTTATATGCACTTCCAGCCTGGGATGAAGTCTCTCAGATCCCAGCCCCTTGGGAGCAGTGCATGAGTGAGGGGAGAGAGAGTAAATAAAACCACTTGAGGGGGTTTTGTGCCACATCCCTCAAGTGTTGTTATCCTGTCTGACAAAATTTTAACAGCATTAGGATGCTGGGGTACTCTTTCACTATCCGAGCCCTGAAAGATTCAATCAATATCATACATCACTGGTGATACTGAACAGTCCTAGGAATCTTCTAGTCAGGGTTTGCCTACAGCAACAAAACCTGCAGGGTTTTCCATTTTATTCTTTCTTTCTCTCTCTCTCTTTTTTTTTCTTCTTAATTATTCAGCTCACTTTACACTCAAGATTGGGGTAAGACACAGTCTTCTCCCTGCTGCTGCGTGAGCAGGTGCAACCTGAGCCCAGAACTCGGGGATGGAGCCCTACCTGGGCAGATCCCTGCACAGCCAGGCTTTCATGAACACTTGGCATCTGGCTCCGTGGAGCCAAATACAAGAAACACCAGGAACTGTGGTTGTTCGGCAGCTCGGGCAGAGGGTGGGGGAAGACAAAAAAAAGGCTTGTAGTTTCGTTATACAGCCTTGGAGAGCATTTGCAGTGGGATTTTTAGTATTTTGGTTCAAAGTGAATAGTTTTTCAGGTGGCTTTGCATATAGCAAAGGAGCAGAAAGGAGTAATTATTTAATAGCCTTCCAGAGTGATGAATTCTCTGTATCTCCTTTCCAATTACAATACAAATTCTTTCAAAAAAAATTGCATACATTTGGATCTGGTTGCTTAAGTGGACAGAGGAGCAAACCTAGCTCTTCTTAGGAATCAGAAACCTTTCTTAATCTGATCCTGAATTATGCAAGCTTGTTTTTTATTTTAAAATCTTTACTGAGTAGTCTGATGATCACTGATTAGTTTACAGACTTTTATGACTCAGATATTTGCTATTCGTTTTCTGCAGCATCTCAATGTTCACTTCAGTCTTGTAGCATTTTTTTCCCACTCTGGCTGGATGAGAGGCTTTTTTAAAGAAAAGCACAATGAAGGGAAAAGTATCAAATAATCAGCTCTTACAGGTGCATTCTTGGCCTGGACTATCTAAAAAGAATTTTTTTTTTACAAGAATGGCCATGACTCAGGTGTTGTTTCTGAACAAAAACCTGCTTGTGAAGCTCAGAAAGGTGTGAAGATAATCAGACCAAACAGGTACTGGAGATCAAACTGAGCCTTAGGGAGCTGCAGATTTCAATCTCACAGCATTCGTCTGGCCCTGCTGATTAGGGATGCCTGGTAACTGGCACTACTGAGACAATACCAGCTTTCCATAAGAACAATTTGATACCATCTCAGTTCGCAGGCATCCCCCTCCCCAGAAGCTGTGTCAGGCAGTGCCATCAGCAGTAGGAAATCACAGTTGGCCAATGCAGTAAAGCATCTGATATGAAGACCCTGACTCTTTCTGTTGTTCAACCAGACCTCAGGATCCAGCTTGAATTCTTTGCTTCATCTGTCAAAGCCTTGCATTTCAAATGCCTGTCGCTGTCGATCTTTTTAGAGATGCCTCGGCTAAAAAGAAGAGCAGACAGTCAGTGTGTAATACCGGTACAGCCATGGGCAGGACAGGGAAGCGAGACAAGCTGTGAGCTCTGGGAGACAGTGTGAAAACTACCATAACGTGTGAATCTTCAGCAAGTGTCAAATGGCAGTTAGGCTCACTCATCCCTGCACGTTCTTCCTTGGTTCATCGTATGTTGCGCACAGTTTTTTGAGTAACCTTATAATTGCACACAGGAGGTCATAGTAAGCATAGGGTCTGGCCTGTGGCTCAAAGACAACGTTGTTTCTAGGAGAGTCAGGTGGAACAGTCTGATAAGGCATGTAGGTACCCACAGCTCTGTGTTGCTGTGTGTCTGAGCCTCGGTCAGGACTTCCCTACGTAGACTTTTCTGGCAGTGCAATAAATGCTCACCCTTATAGCACAGCTGCTGCTTCTTACGGACGTCTGTGGAATGGGTGGCTGCAGGACCTGGCTTCATGGTGGACAAGATACGGGGCTTTTTGACCTCTGCTCCACAGTTTTGATTTATATTATGGATTTTTCAGGTCAGCTTTGTAATACTCATTCGTTAAATATCTCAGTGCAGGTGAGATCATCCATCAAACATTCCTAGGCATTTCCTATACAATCTTTGAAAAGACTGGCCTTCGCTTTGAAAGCACATTCTTTGAAAGCACATCTAGAAGTCCAGTCTAAAATTGATAATACTGAGGGAATAGGTGCCAGCTTCATGGCCCTGCAACAAAGAGATCCAGTGATGAACGGGGTAGTGCCCAGAGACCTAAAGACTCTCCTGCCCAAGGATGGCCCTGGCCTGTCTCAGCTGTGGGGAGGTACATTTAGCAGTAAAAATTGGGACAATCAAGTCTGTTCAGTGGCTCCATGGAAGACAGAAGGTTCCAGAGTTGTCTGTGGCAAGCCTTTCACAAATATGACCTGCAATTTAAACACTGCCAATTATTTAAAGTAAGAAAAATAATAACTAACATCCTCCTGCTAAAGCTGAGAGAAAGATTACAGGGTAGTGAGAAAAAGATTAAAACAAGTCTTCACTTTTGTGTGCTGGGCAAGACACAGCCTCTTTTTGTACTAAATAATATTATTTATGCAGTGCTGGCTGGTAATAACTTTCTGTCCTTAACTGTATAAAAGAAAAGAGAAAGAAATTGGCTCAGAGAATTTTGCAAATTATTTCCTTTAGGGAAACCAGCAAAGAAGGTGAAAGCCAACAGTGTGCTGCAGTGTTACCCGCTCACCTCCCCAAACAGCTCCACGATAATACAAATACAAGCTGCTGCAGTTGGCTCGGCTAAGCTAGTGTGCTGACAAACGGGCTTGATGAAAGAAACAATTTCCAACAGATTGCTGCCTATTGACTAAAATGAATATTACTGCTGGCGCAAATGTATTCTCCTCGGTTTGTGTACTGGAGCCAGAAGTGGTGGTTTCTATTCCTATTCTGCCCATGTGTTTTCTTCGCTGCCCTGGGCAAACCTCTGAGCAATTCTGTTTTCCCATTCTTAAGCGTGGAGGGATGCTCTCTGCCTGTCAAAAGGAAGCACTTTGGAGTCTGTGCTTAAAACACATCAATATCAACTCTTTGTATTATTATTCAAGTGAAATAGGCTTCATATAGCTATTCTTATTTACATGAACAGGGAGGTGACTCTGGTAAATTAGGGTTGGTTTTTTTGTTATCGGTTTGTCTTAATTCCTTGGAGATACTGGAATAGAATGCCCTGTGCTTCTGTGAAGGCATCTCCAACGGCAGATAAGATGACAGTGCAAATGTTAAGTTTTCATTTCTTGTTTAAAAGCTAGCGAGTAATTGCAGCATTCACAAACACTTCCTCTTTTTTTTTTTTTTTTTTTTTTTGCTATTTTTACCTCNGGAAAGAAATAGTTATGATGAAGGGAACAAAATAACATTCCTTGGCTCAACTTTTCTGGCCAAGCCTGCAAATGAGTCCCTAGATACCAATTAAGGGAGATGCCGTGTGAAGTCACAAAGATGCAGGTGCAGCAAATGTCGGGTCAGCTCACCACCAGCTCTGGAAACAAAAGAGACAACCACATGCCTGGGATGAGCAGGCTCCAAAGGAGAACTCCAGGTGTCCTGGAGAATCGGTGGTCCTGTAGAGAAGATTCACTCCAAGAAAAGAAACATTTCAGGTAGTGGCTGGATGACAAATGTGTTTTCCTTTCTCATCACCCCACACGCAGCTGTTAGACATGATTATTAGAAAGCTCAAATGAGTTATGTGTCGTGTATTGAATGGGGTCTCCCTTGATTGCATTTCTTTTAAACACTGGACACTCTTCTACAAGACTTAGCATTTTAGCCTTTTGAAGGCAAAAGTTGTAAAAACTTTATTTTGTGTTTCTGAGCAATGTAGATAGACCTAAAGATTTCATAAAGTATCATGTGGTTGCCCATATCTGACTAATAATTAAATTGTAAAATTGCAGTTTCATATTAGGGTTAGTCTTTTCACCTGCTTTAAAAATCAAAAATCATATTTGGTATATAAACACACACAGAGTATCCTTCTGATTGAATTTCAAGAGCATATCCAGAATTAAATGTTTTTAAGCACTTCTAATACTGTAGTCTATAAGAGGAGCAGACACTTCTAAAGCAATGTTAAAAGTTGTCTTTCGTAACTGAGGCAACAGATCATTTTTGTAATAAATTAAAGCAAGTGTTCTCAATTAGAAGAGCTAGTGGCTGTTGGTATTGTACAAAAAAAAAAAAAAAAATCATTCTAGTATCCAAAGGGTTAGGGGTGGGGAGGGTCTGTTTGGTTTTGTTTCTCTTTCCAGGGAGATCTTTAACATTGTTTGATGAAGCTAGTTTCATTTTGGGATTGTTACTGAAGATAAAGGCTTCTGTGTTCTATGGCTGCTTGGATTCTTCGTACATAATGTCCTAGTAATGTCACAGTGCTGCTGTATCTAGATCAAACCACTGTTTTGATTGTTTTTTTGGCTTTGTTTTTTTTTTTTTTTTTTAATAAATTCCTTAATTTAAATACATGGAAACTATTCTTTTTGCTTTAATGAGGTACGTAATTAAACAGAGCTTCCTCAAGTCCTTGAGATCTTGAAGGTGATTACAGTGAGAGTGGGATGCAGCTCAGATCTTGCTAGATGCCTTTGTGGCTTCCTGTGTTTTAATATCACCATCATTTGTGGCCCATCACATCTTCACAGAGACTGAAGAAACTGAAAACCCAACTGAGGTGGTATCTCACTTTGTGGACGTTCAGATGCTCATCTGCAAGGAGGTTGTGGTTCCCCTGAGGGGTCCTCCCTCTGCCTTCCATCCTCATGTCCCTGGCCTTCCGCTGCACTGCAAACTGTCAGCTAAAACAACTCTTTGTGACCTTAAAAACAAAGTCAAGGAGGACAAAATCCCCAGTAGGATCACAGGCTCCAGAAGACGTGAACTATTTTTTTTGAAGATGAGCGCTGTCTGATTTATGAGGCCCTACGGAGGACATTCCCTAAGCTTCAATTAGGCAGAGGGAAAGTGGTTAGAGAAGGAAAACAACAACAACAGCCAACCGAGTGTGCTCTTCTGTATTCTGTACAGAAAGATCCAAACCAAAGAGTAGCTGCAAAATCACTGGGAGGAAAGCGGTGCAGTGCTTTTTCTTTAAGAGGAGAAAGGCGAATATTTCAAAGAGGCAGAGAGAATGTTTTTATGAGGCTGCTAATGGCAAACTGGGTTTGCATCAAGTTTCATGGAAGAACATTGTGAAAACAGATTATCTACATGAAAGCGGCAGCGACGTCCAACAGCTAACCTCAATAAAACCTAAGGTAATGGGCTGCATAAATTCAAGTCATGCATATTATCACTTTCCAAACAAACCCAAGCCATTTTTTCACAAGATTTTAACAATCTGAGAGAATGTGAGATGAAATTTTATTCCTTCTCTAACAATTCTTGGTGGTTTTGTTCTCTCTGTAACTTAAAGTCCTTTTTGTACAGCAACATCTAGATATATTCTCCCTTGGGAGATGTAATCGTCCTCACACTTTTCCACTATCTGCAGCATGAGATGTGCGGCTTCTCAGAGGAAAGTCATTACACTATTTTGAAGAAAAGCCAATTAAAAAATATGGCAACATTTTTAATCCCTTAGGGTGCCTTACAGATGAAAAATACCATAAATGGGCCTAACTCTGCAGTTTCAGGTCTATGGGGTGCTTCTGGGGGGGAGACAATACAAGTTTCTGCCAAGTCAGAGTCTAATTTGCTGGGTTTTGTAATTCTGTTTCATATTTGTTCTACAGTAAAAGTAAAAAAAACAAAACATAATGAAAATAGGGCCTATTAAAAAATGGTGCTCTTATGTGTCCTGAGTGGAGACAGTGACTCTGTCACAGAAGCTGAGTGACTTGAATAGCCCATTTATAGATGCTCTGGTAAATTTTACCTGACTTTCTTTTTTTTTTTTTTT
>VZRU01020919.1:165649-184678 GCA_013398155.1 Pedionomus torquatus
TTTTCAATTTATTACTTCTTTTTTTTTTTTTTTTAGTTAAAGGAAAGGTTTTTCTTCTGCTGTCAGCAAACTTCAGCAGAACCCAAACAGTACAAGGCTCCATGTACCTCCATTAGCTTCCATGGCAGAGGTCTGCAGAGAGGTTGGGGATGCTCCAGACCTGCTAATCTGGGGTAACTGCAGTGTGATGATGATTAAAATATTAGGAGCAGGAAGGCAGACATTTCCCCTTTGTAAAAAGCTTGTAGGTCGGAAGTGACTTGTGAAACTAAACTTCAAAAGCACCTATGTAAGGGTGCAAAGCCACATGGTTAAGAAAAGATAGAATTACAGTTGCCTGTGTTCCATTAATATTGTTTCCTTGTCCTTGTGCACAGTTATTATTGTGCCCTCACATAATACTATGTTATTATTATGCATTCACTCCTAGAGGAGAAACTAACCTCTGGCAGATTTACAATGAAAACCAGATGCATCCCCTCTGTGGCATCTGCTAATATATTATGTGTTTCAGGCTTTCAGTTGAATCTAAAAAAATAATTTTCCTTCAGGGAAAAATCTCACCTAATTGGCTGCTCTCCTCTGTTTGCAGCAGTGAGGCAACTGTAAAGTCTCAAAAATTCTTCTAGCCCAAGTACGTAACGCTTTTTCCCACACACAAAGGCCTGAGCTCTCAGTTCCCTAAAATGCTGTGGGATCCCAAGACTGGGCAAGGGATGTGGAATGAGTCTTATCTGTTTCTCTTCCCTTCTGGGGGAAAAATCCTTGGTTGATTCGTCAGGGGATTGGCAGGAGGGATGAGAGAGATGCCTTAATCTACCCTCTCCACTTTGCATATATTCACTCACACTCTCTGAAAAAAAGAGAGATATAAGGCCCAAGAGCAGAGGAAGCAGTCCAGTAGGAGAAATCCTTCTTCAAATAGGTGAGTTTGGGGAAGTGGGAGAGTATGAGCTGCAGAAGGGACAAGACACACCTTGGGGCAAGTTTCACCAGGGCTGGAGAAAGGGGAGGAAGAGGGAGGTCAGAGTGATGGAGAAAAGCCAGGACTGGAAGGGATGAGGTGTTGCCAGGGGCATGGCTGTACTTGTTAGCTCACATTCAAGCAAGTCTGAGAGCAAAGGGAGAAACAACAACTCAAACCAACACTGTAACAAGGAATTTATTGCTGATGATACCACAGGCTGAAGTAGTTCTTTCTGGAAGCTTAAAATAATTGCCTGCTTTGGGTTTGCTATTGAGTCAGTGTACTCCCAGGGAATTAAACATTGATGCTTCACGTAATAAAAAGATCCAGCTGCAGCTGACATTGTATACTTAGATGGCCACAATAAACACTTAAATGCATTAAACAATTTGAAGTTCAGACTGCATTAGGAATTTGCTATGTTGTTCTCATATTTATAGTAAGAAAGAGGGAAGGAGCCTTCTTTCATATTTCTTGCCATCATTCTCACTTAAATCCAGCATTTTTCCCCCTCTGCCCTTGAGGTGTTTTTTAAGTCAAAGGTGTTTTAGTCTGCAAATGAAACCAGAATGGCTGATGATATTTAAAAGTAAAACTTAAGTCTGTGTTTGCTTCTTCATGCATCAAACACTTGGAATGATGCACCTGATGATTACATGTGGCAGTGAGTGAAAATCATCCGTTTCTCGTCAACTATTTGCACCTGTGCAAAACAGCACCCTTAGATGAGTTGAGCCAAAGTGACATGATAACAACCAAGGGGCTTAAAACTAAAGTAACGAGGCAGAACACAACAGTCTCTCTTCAGATTAGCTAATATAAACCACACAATAGGAAACCAAGCTGTTCCTCTGACAGCAGCTTTTTTTAAGGCAACTAAAGAATTCAAGTAAAACGGGCATTCATTTAGAGTGCTGCTTTCTGTGTATAATGTCACAACTACGGTTCAATTATGCTGATTCTTTGCAGAAAATAATTAAAACCAAATATATGCAATGCTAATCAAGAGTACAAAATGAGCAAAGAGTTTCTCCCACAAACACGCCCGTTTCTGTGTCAGATTAGACTGAGGTACATGGACTGCTTGAGTCAGAACGGTGCTGAGCAGGAACGATTCCTCCTGGTGTTCAGGACTGCACAAAAAGCCACAACTGGCTCTCTAACTGCCACTAATTTTGCACAAACGCTTCTAGGGGAGCTGCGATGTGCATTGTCAAAATGTCCAGAAAGTCACCCTTGTAGAGGTCCAGGACATCCTGGGTTTCCTCTCGGTCGTTGGGCTCGATCCCTTTTTTGCTGTCGTGCTTTGCTGAGCCGCAGGACTCCTCACCCTCCCTGCTGTGCCCGACCATCACCACAGCGCTGCAGCTGCTCCTGCACCGGGATCCTCTGCGGGTGAGGAAGGGGTTCTGGGTCTTATCAGCAAATACTTTTGTCTTCCTAGTAGACCTCTTACTTTCGTAGTTCCTCAGCTCCATCAGCCTCTCGTCAAAATACTCTTGCACTGGTTTGTCGCGGAAGCTGCTGCTGTTGGTCGGGTGGCCTTTCCCACAGCCTCTCGAAGAGCTCCCCAAGCAATGGACTAAGGAAGCTCTGCTTGGAAAATGATTCAGTTGTGATGAGGAGCCCTTTCCTCTTTCCAAATCCTGGAAAAGTCGGTTGAAGGCTGGAGTTTCCAAATAATTTCTTGATAACTGTTTAAAATAGCGGGGGGAAGAAGAGGCAGGATTGGGGCAGAAGGGAGAAGGAAATCTGAATTAAAATCCACTGGCTTAAGTAGCAAAAGGGTCTTAAGTATATAGTTCCATACCAAAATGGCTGTTAGGGAAGGTTTTAAGTTCTTAACCCAATTTTTTAGGTTCTTAACCAAAATTGCCTGAGGAAATAGCTGTTTGGTACCAATCCCTCCCTGGAACAAAAGTCCACGGGGCTGAGGTTAAACAATGCCAAGCCTTTTACCTCCCACCGACTCCAATGTACTGCCAAAATTTCATGTAACCTCTCTTAAGATTGAGCTTTCTGAAAGAATCTTTCACCTGTCTGTGTTGACAGAACTTCAGCTTTATCCTTTTCAAATCTCATCAGCCTGACAAGATGCTGTTTCCTGTGGTAAAAACAGATCCCACTTCTAAGAGGTTTATTTATTTTTTTCCCCCTTTCCTGACTCCCAGGTAACTCTGCTCTGAACTGCAGTGGGTTATCTCAAGGACTGCAATTTTCACATACAATATATTTCTACATCTGAAAACTATGAAGGTTAATACCGCAGCATATCCTAGATGTGCATGGAGTTTTCTCCTCCTTTCCCATTCCAGGATGTCTGTCTCCTTTCTAACCAGCCAAATTAATTAATGTTTGAGTTCCTTGAATAGTCAAAGACAGACCCGGTCCAGTCTTGCTGTGAGTCCTTTTACTGACCTAGAGATAAAATTTTGATGGACATTCATCATGTAAAAGATCACCTTTCCTTGTCCACAGTTAAATGTCCTCTGGCTTTTCAGAGTTACTGCTCTGCCATTCCCACCTTTCTCACAGGTATTCCGAGACAGCCCAGCCTGTCTCAAGCTACCAAGAGCAGCAGCTGGTTTCTGCACAGCAAAGTTAGACAGGACTGTGGCTTTGTCTCTGAAGATCAGCAATTCAACTCGAAGGAAGATCTGTTTTCTATTATATTACTGTTTCAAGTCAATAAAAAGAAAAACCGTACTGTATGTGGATGACAGCCACAGCAGGATCATGGAACATTTTGCAATCATTTATTATGCCCAACAATGCCTTTGGTATATTAAAAAAAACCCCATCATTCATGCAGTTTTTGACAATTGCTAATTAAGTCTAGATCCTTACTAAGGGTCCAGCCACAAATCTGGTTCCAGAGCCCAGCAATGTCTCAATAGGGCACTCCATCATCGGCATTTGGCATGTTGCCTGCTAGTAATGAATGAAAAGCATTGAGCACAAACGAGAAATAGTGGGTTGGACCTGACAAGTAAACTGAAAAGTAATCCAGGTTTTGATCTCTCCCTCTTCCATCACACTTCATTCTGGCAGGGACCCGACAAATCTAATGACCCTGCCTAGAGCTAGGGGACTGAAGAACGCTAAAACTTGACTAAGTAGCCTCTCCTTCCTATGTCAAACTTTAAAAAAAAGCTTTAAAAATTAATAATCCATTTTAAAACTAACAATTAATAATGTAGCAGAATAGAAGTCTTTCAAGTTAAGCTTTTCTATGCCAAAACACAGCCCAAAGTTTACTATCATATCAGATGTCAGGTTGCCAGGAAGCGGGGGAGTTACTCTAAGAGAAGAACAGGCAGTAGCGGTCACATAAAAAGAGGTTTCGCATACAAACCTTAACATCCTGGAAGCCTGGATACTCTGGAATGATGGGCAAGGTGCACATGCTGATACTGTTCGACCGTCGCCTTTGCTTCATCATCCTGCGAGAGCAGCTGCTGTTCCTGGAGGGATGGGGTCGTCCCAGCTCAGCTGGGTTTTCAGCGAAGCGGAGTGGTTTACAGTCTTTTACACAGCAGGTTCTCAGGCATATCATGGAGGTGGGTCCCTCCATTTCGGCACGACTCAGAAGAGTTTGGAAGCAGTGTGTATTCCAGGATAATTCTCTCTTCTAGTTTTCCTCTAATGCATGGTCTCGTACTCGTGAGCCCCTTGACAGTCTGTACTACTGCAAGGCAGGAGACACAGCCGATAATCTAATGGTTCTTGCTAAACTGGGCTCTTAGAGATCACTGGCAGGTGATGCCTTCACCGAGGTCTGGAACCCTCAACCCATTAATGCCACTTTTAACTTCTGAAAGCTCTTCGCAGAAGGTCGATAAATCCAAACCATAAACGCAAAGGGTTCAGGTAAGAGGGGAATTTGCAGGGATTACACAGTCTCATCTCAGACAGCCTAACGCAGCTGCTGACGCAGCAGCAATTAGAGAAGATCAGCAGCCCACCCGCAGGAGATGTCACTGGGCTGGCATCGGAGCAGGCAGCGCTCTGCCCTTCTGGCTGGAGATCCCTGACAGCAAAACACTTTTGCCCCCCAAAAGGGCTTTTGCTCAGCGAGGCAAGAAGTGAGTAAGTCAACACAATTATCCAACAGGTCAAGAAAGACAGTGCAGACAGCTCTAATAAAAAAAAAAAAACAACAACCTTGCCAAGAAATCCCATGCCAGCAGGGCTACTTGGGGTGGTTGGAGATGGGCTACAGCCCTGGAAATCTGAAGAGATCCAAACTGCCCCACTGATGGTGTAGCCACCTCTGGAGGGGGATGCACTGCCTTCAAATAGCCCAGCGCCAGTACAGATTTGGCAAGTGGCCACAGTAAGAGCAAGATTCCTTTCAGCTGAAGCTGTGAAAATGCTCACAGTAAGGAACAATACCTGCCCTGAACAGCTCACAACCTAAATATCCTGGGTGAGGGGCCATCAGGGATACAGCTGCTTGGTTTTCATTTAAAGATATGTTAGTGGCATCATCTGCTAGAAGCAGATAAATGTACGTAGTTGCATAGTTGGTATGTTGTGAGATTTGGCAGCACCGGGCTCCTTACCCTCCACACCGCCAGTGGATGTCTCCTGCTGTTTGGAGGGCAGCGCCTCCATGCCCTGCACCACCATGGCCAGTTTGTGCGCAGAGCGTTGGTAGTGAGGGATAAGAGCCTCTGCTCCATCACATGCCATGGAGTAATTACTGTGCTCCCTTGTGCTTGTGGAAGGTAGATAGAAGGGGTTTACAATCCCCTCAGCCCTTGTGGCTTCTGGCTTATCCAAGATACCCATCAATATTTGCATGCTCTGAATACGTGCATGCTAGAAATCCATGGGATCCAGGGTATCCACAAATACATGCATGCACGTATTCAGCACACTGAACGTGAGCTGTAAAGAGCTTTGGATCTTATCCACGAGCCCGTCAGCTGGATTCAGGTTAGTGCTTTAGACTCTCTGGCAGATGGCAGCTCGGCAGGCTCTGGGCAGAGCCCTCGACACCAACACCCACCTGGCTGCTGGACAAAAGCAGGTCAGGCACAAGCGAAGAACTCATGTAAACAGCTCCTCACTATCCAAGTGCCAAGATGCAGCACCACTTTTTACCAGTTCTGGTTCCAGCATTTTTATTTTTTTTTTTTATTGGAGGGTAAAACAATTCCCAGGCTGGCAGCAAAGCTGTGAGGGAGCATTTCAGTGGGGGTGAGCTCACACCAGGTGGGGGTCACGGGGCAGGGGCTGTGTCCATAGCTCTGTGTGAGCCACACGCTAATTCAGATCTGAGGTTGATGGTAACAACTTGCATGTCGGGGTGTCACGGTGCTCACAAAGTCATAGAACTATGAGTCAGCCCTGATGCAGCTCTGCTTGTTATTTTATGCATAATGATAATTCATAATTCATAAACACAATGTGGCCTTGCTGACACTACCTGAGAAAAGTTAGTAAAGTATTGACAATGCTTCTTGGCACCATATTTCCCCCTAAAAGACTTTCCTGGTCCAATTTAGCAGAAAAAAATATAAAAAATATTTACTATTCTTCCGTCCCAGATATTTCATATATTCTCTGAGCCAAAGCTGTTTCTGGGATATGTTCCAGACAAAGCTGGACAGTAAGTCACTATGGATGGGCAAGAGCTGCGTCTTGTCCATAAGTCTTTAGGCCAAGTCACTACAGCCAGGTTTGAGTGGCTTGAGCCACACCGAGACAAGCAGTATCTGACTGGTGGCAGAAGGTGCCTTACCCTGTCAAGAGAAGAGGGAGAAAACCCCACAGCAGCAGCAGGAGTCAAACTAATTTCAGTGGCAACAGTGAGGTTTATTATTGCATAGATCACAGTCCTCGGGGTTCTGCCCACAGCTGTCATCTGATTCAGAGAAATAAGGACTGTGCAAAATCACTGCCGTTGACACGGCTGCTTTAGGGGGTGGGATCTCTTGTGAGCTTTGCAGGGGACCTGCAAATGCACCGTTATTGTCCACAGGGTAAAGAATTCCCTCTTTCCATTTAAACGCGCAGCCTGAAAACCTCTCATTAAAAAAATTCATTCCCTCTTCTCCCTTGAAAGCATTTGTCTGGTTGAAGTGAGACACCAGCAGCTTTTAGTCTGTAATTGCTCATTGTGCTTAGCGAGTATGCGAGGGCTACAATGTGTGAGTTGCGTGGAGCTTTATGAAAAAAAGTCCCACGTTCCTGCGTTAATGGGAGGTTCTGATTCTGCTCCCGCAGTCTAAAATCAGAGCTCACGGAGTCTGTTCTTTTATAATGCCTTGTTCCTTCTTGTACCGTATCATTACTGCCTACCGTGGGCCAAGGTAATTCTCGCTCCAGCAAAGCTCTCTGTCCTGCTTAACGTGAAACTTTACATTATCCTTTGATCCTCTGGTGAAAAGAAACATGACTTTCAGCAACGTGTAGGCATCATTAGTTACCCACCTTATATCCTAACCTTTAGACTCTTTGAAAAAGAATCTTTTTCTTTTTTTTTTTTTCCTCCTGTCAGATAAGCCAGCATTGGTTATGGCAGTTTGCATGAACAGGTTGTGGCCACAAATCTCCGTTCTTCTGCCTCAGGACTCAAAAGAAAAATCATGCAAGGAATTCTTTAGGTTTCTACAACCCCTACTATTTCTAACCATTTGCATTTTCTCCACTATCCCTTCAACAAATAAGAACTGGTCTATTTTTATATCCAACCTTTAAGTATCATAAGTAAGGTGAATGATTGGTAACATTCCCAATCAATCATAAATCACAAACCAGAAATGTTTTCCTTTTCAAGGTACCGCTGACTGACACAGATATTAATAAAAGTCCAAATCCAAAACTGGATGTAAGGTCCAAAATCAGATCCAAACCAAGTAATAAATACAGGGTGTCACACCTTTTATAGAAATTATTAAATGCATTGCAGCAAAAAAGAAAGCTGTGTTCATTTAACAGTAATTTGTATCAAGGTGATGAATATTCCCCATGAAGATATTTGATTTGAGTTGGATTCATTCCCCCAGTATCAGCTTCAGGAAGCTATAACACCCTGAAGGCTGCTGAAGTTTTATGCAGCAAAAAGGAAGAACATCCTTCCCTGCTGGATGCTGGGGAAGCCTCTGTGGCTGTGACACAACCCGTCACTTTCTTGGGGCCGACACTGGGGCTGGTCAATCCTGTTTTGCCTTCTCTTAGTGGTCAGAGTCCTAAATCCGCTGCTCGCTCTGGGTTCCTCCACGTCTTAATTCCATCACCCCATACTCACGGCAGCCGAGCTGTCATCTGTGACCACATTTGCTAATTTTTCCTTGTATTTCTTTGCATAATATTGTTACTGATATTTCTGTCCCGCTGGCATCGCCCCCCCCTTGCCTCAGCCGTGGTTTGTCTCTGCACAGCGCGGCTGTTGTCACACTCTTCAACCTGCCGGTCCCAACGTTTTTGTCTGACAAAAATCCCAAATGAGTTGAATACATTTTGTGATGGTTTAATCCGTTATATGGAGCTAACCACAATCAAGGGGCACATGCTGTTGTTTGTTTTTAAATGAAATGGGACATTTCCATCTAATTCTTTCANCAGGCATGGCTTTGTGTCTCTGCAAGTATCTCATCTCCACTTGCCAAAGGACGAGAGGAAAGGAAAGGAGAGGAAAGGAAAGGAGGGGAAAGGAAAGGAGGGGAAAGGAAAGGAGAGGAAAGAAAAGGAGAGGAAAATAAAAGAGAGGAAAGGAAAGGAAAGGAAGGCAGTGCAGTGGGTGCGTGGGTGTGAATCTGTCCACCATTTCACTTGGCAATCAAAGCCCTGATCTCACTCGTGCTCCTTTGACCTCAGACCAAGTTCCATGCACCTCTTTTCCTTTCTTAGATGGCTAAGACTCTTAAAAGAAGAAACAGATGGCACCCATTTGCAGATGTCAAAGGCTTGCCTCACGTGGCGTGATTACTATTGGATTTTCATCAGAGACTCCTGGCCCAGATAGCGAGATTTTTGTCATAATCAACAGCTTTAAACCTGAAGCAAACATTCACTGACTTGGGTGAGCCACGATTACATGTATATCTCTCAGTGCTTTGGATTCTTTTTTCAATTGACTGCAGATTGAAGTACAGGAAAGGGATTATGGATGCTTAGAGCTCAGGAAGCAAAGTATTAGAAGTGGATGGTAAATAAGAGATGGGAAAAGAATAAAAAATGTAACTCCTGCACTCCTGGGTGAGGGGGGTGTGTGAAGTACAATCTAAGAGCAGAGCTACAGGAGGAGTCGTCCCACATTTCTGAGTACACTTGAAGTAGCCTGGGGAGCAATCCTGGGGGTGTTTGTGATGAACGCTCTGATTTATACTCTGCTGTCCTTCTGCACAGCCTTTCCCACAGGAGCACCTCGAGCGGAGCTGACAGGTGTGACCCTTTGTGTCAGGGAATAAAGCAGCCGGGAAGCCGTGAGATTTGGTGCTGCGTTTCCCAGAACAGGACAAGGCTCTCAGGGCTTTTCTTTCTTTGTTTCTTTTCCTGTTTTTTTAAACACAGGTTTCTGAGCTTCCTGGCTGGGTGACTGCAAGCGCAGGGAAAGCGCTGGTCCCTCTGGGCCAGCAGGGTCCANTGACACAACCCGTCACTTTCTTGGGGCCGACACTGGGGCTGGTCAATCCTGTTTTGCCTTCTCTTAGTGGTCAGAGTCCTAAATCCGCTGCTCGCTCTGGGTTCCTCCACGTCTTAATTCCATCACCCCATACTCACGGCAGCCGAGCTGTCATCTGTGACCACATTTGCTAATTTTTCCTTGTATTTCTTTGCATAATATTGTTACTGATATTTCTGTCCCGCTGGCATCGCCCCCCCCTTGCCTCAGCCGTGGTTTGTCTCTGCACAGCGCGGCTGTTGTCACACTCTTCAACCTGCCGGTCCCAACGTTTTTGTCTGACAAAAATCCCAAATGAGTTGAATACATTTTGTGATGGTTTAATCCGTTATATGGAGCTAACCACAATCAAGGGGCACATGCTGTTGTTTGTTTTTAAATGAAATGGGACATTTCCATCTAATTCTTTCACTCTGGGAGCTGCAGCTCTAACAGCGGGTACAACCTGCACCAAAATGCAGAAAGATGCTCTGGCACAAGGCTGGGAGTGTGAGCAAACTCACAGAGTGAGTTGCACAGCAAACCCCTGCTTCCTTGCTGTTAGAGGGCTGTCACAGTGCACTGTCCTGCTCTACAAACGTGCCAGAGGCTGCCTGAGGATCTGCAGCAGTCCTTCTGCAACGGCCACAGCTCAGCAAAACCTCCAGTAGGTAGCTCACCTATGTGAGCTGGTAGTTGGTGCCTACAGAACGGGCTGGTGTTTCCCTACAGCCATCAGTCTCGCATCCAGAGCACTCCAGCATTACAGGATGTAAAGCCTTTGATAAACTGTGATACCTGCTGGTCTCTAAACAGCCACAGACAGAGCCAGGGAAGGTAGTCCCAAACCCTCGGGAAGCCAGAGCCAGGTGGGATTCGCCAGGGAAGCCAAGCGGTGCTGAGGGTCCCGTGGCAACCCTGTTCCTCGCCCGGAGGTGAGCGGCTGGGGGTGGTGTGGGAGCAGAAGCAGAACTGCAAAAGGTTGAGTCAAAATTTTTTGGCTGCTGAGGTTACTCGGTTCCTCATTTAGAAAAGGTTTTTGGTCTTGCCCTGAAAATAAACCTGGGCTGCATCATCAACTGCCCCCAGGCATGGCTTTGTGTCTCTGCAAGTATCTCATCTCCACTTGCCAAAGGACGAGAGGAAAGGAAAGGAGAGGAAAGGAAAGGAGGGGAAAGGAAAGGAGGGGAAAGGAAAGGAGAGGAAAGAAAAGGAGAGGAAAATAAAAGAGAGGAAAGGAAAGGAAAGGAAGGCAGTGCAGTGGGTGCGTGGGTGTGAATCTGTCCACCATTTCACTTGGCAATCAAAGCCCTGATCTCACTCGTGCTCCTTTGACCTCAGACCAAGTTCCATGCACCTCTTTTCCTTTCTTAGATGGCTAAGACTCTTAAAAGAAGAAACAGATGGCACCCATTTGCAGATGTCAAAGGCTTGCCTCACGTGGCGTGATTACTATTGGATTTTCATCAGAGACTCCTGGCCCAGATAGCGAGATTTTTGTCATAATCAACAGCTTTAAACCTGAAGCAAACATTCACTGACTTGGGTGAGCCACGATTACATGTATATCTCTCAGTGCTTTGGATTCTTTTTTCAATTGACTGCAGATTGAAGTACAGGAAAGGGATTATGGATGCTTAGAGCTCAGGAAGCAAAGTATTAGAAGTGGATGGTAAATAAGAGATGGGAAAAGAATAAAAAATGTAACTCCTGCACTCCTGGGTGAGGGGGGTGTGTGAAGTACAATCTAAGAGCAGAGCTACAGGAGGAGTCGTCCCACATTTCTGAGTACACTTGAAGTAGCCTGGGGAGCAATCCTGGGGGTGTTTGTGATGAACGCTCTGATTTATACTCTNAAAGGAGAGGAAAGAAAAGGGAAAGGAAAGGAAAGGAAAGAAAGGAAAGGAAAGGAAGGCAGTGCAGTGGGTGCGTGGGTGTGAATCTGTCCACCATTTCACTTGGCAATCAAAGCCCTGATCTCACTCGTGCTCCTTTGACCTCAGACCAAGTTCCATGCACCTCTTTTCCTTTCTTAGATGGCTAAGACTCTTAAAAGAAGAAACAGATGGCACCCATTTGCAGATGTCAAAGGCTTGCCTCACGTGGCGTGATTACTATTGGATTTTCATCAGAGACTCCTGGCCCAGATAGCGAGATTTTTGTCATAATCAACAGCTTTAAACCTGAAGCAAACATTCACTGGCTTGGGTGAGCCACGATTACATGTATATCTCTCAGTGCTTTGGATTCTTTTTTCAATTGACTGCAGATTGAAGTACAGGAAAGGGATTATGGATGCTTAGAGCTCAGGAAGCAAAGTATTAGAAGTGGATGGTAAATAAGAGATGGGAAAAGAATAAAAAATGTAACTCCTGCACTCCTGGGTGAGGGGGGTGTGTGAAGTACAATCTAAGAGCAGAGCTACAGGAGGAGTCGTCCCACATTTCTGAGTACACTTGAAGTAGCCTGGGGAGCAATCCTGGGGGTGTTTGTGATGAACGCTCTGATTTATACTCTGCTGTCCTTCTGCACAGCCTTTCCCACAGGAGCACCTCGAGCGGAGCTGACAGGTGTGACCCTTTGTGTCAGGGAATAAAGCAGCCGGGAAGCCGTGAGATTTGGTGCTGCGTTTCCCAGAACAGGACAAGGCTCTCAGGGCTTTTCTTTCTTTGTTTCTTTTCCTGTTTTTTTAAACACAGGTTTCTGAGCTTCCTGGCTGGGTGACTGCAAGCGCAGGGAAAGCGCTGGTCCCTCTGGGCCAGCAGGGTCCAGCATGGGATGCCCTGGTCTGTGCTAAGAATGAATTCACCTGAACCTGTTGACAGTTCTGTAACACCTTTACAACATCTCACATCTTCAAGAAAAGCACTCTAAAAGGCATAAAAGCAGCCTCCTCCCTCTGTGAGGGATTAATTTTGGAAACTAAAGGTGAACTCTTAATGGCAGCACTGACACTGCCAAGTGTTTCAGAGGCGCTGAGCTGATGTGTTTGTGCCGCAAGCCCCAAGTGCCTCGTCCACCCTCCTTCATCCCATGGCAACTTTTGAAGCACCAGGAGGCTTCAGCAAATCTACAGCTGAGTAAAATCTGGGGTAGAAGAAAAACAGTGCAAAAGTCATGAAGAATGACAGAGATCCGGTGCAATCGGATCACCAGGTGCACATGATTTTGCTTGTGTTGAGCCAGAAATTGTGCACAGATGGACCCCGCTGAAGCACAGTGACAATAATGCTCATTTGGGTACCTCAGCAGGCTCAGGACTGCCCTATTTCTGTCCTGCTCTCACCAGGTGTTGCTTCTTGGGGACAAACCGAGCTGCAAAAGCATGGGAGCAATGAAGAGTTGGCAGGTTTATCAGCTGCACCAAGTGGTATCAGCAACACAAGAGCCAAAGAGGAGGAGAAGGCTCACCCACTGGGATCCCTGCATCTTCAGCTGTGGTGATCTCTCCTTTTTGGGGGACATACATCAAAAACCCCAAACCACAGGTGATTTCTGGCCTCACCTGCTGACAGATGTTCTGATTCCCTGTCTGCTCTTTCTCTCAGTGGAACGTACTGGATTTTTCCTGACACTCGCATGCTGTGCTTGGGAACAAGCCTGGATATGAACACATCACCTTCCTTCCTCCCAGCAGCTCTGTTCCCATTGATGGCTCCTCCATCTCCTCCCCTTGTTCTTCCCCCTGTTTCCTCTCTCCTCACACAGAGACAAACAAACTGGCCTCCACACTGGTTTCTGCTGCTCTCACAACTCCTCTGCTGAGTACAGCTTTGCCACAGTTGGCCAAGAGAGCACAGGTTGCTTTCCCCAGGACTGCCCCCTTGGTGGCCAGAAAAGATGCCATCGCTGGGACAGCGTTGCTGCAACTGCTCCCCTCTGGGGAAGGAAGGGGTGGGTTATATCTGCTTTCTCTCTTGGTGGGTAGGAGGCCAGTTTCGGAGAAGACCCTCAGGGCTGTTCTCTCTCTTTGTTTCTCAGCAGACCCTAAGCTCTCCAGATAATTTTTCATGGAAAACAGAAGATCTCCAGTGCTAAGTCGTCTGGGAAAGAAGGGGTGATAGAAAGGTGTCTTGAAGTTAGCAGAGGAGTGTTAAAAATGAGACGGCTCCTTGAATCTGAGTGAATTCCATCCTGTCTGAGGACTGTGAGACTGTATGGATGATACCTGAACACGGGCAAAATCCTTCAGAAATGCCTTTCCTTCCAGCCGTCCCTGCACTAAGTCACCTTCCCTTGTCTCTTGCGACCTCAGCTGGCACTGTGGGGTCACAAGTCTTGTGACAGGAGCCCAAGGAATGGCATGTTTCCTACTCTGAGCAGCAACTGGAGCTCCGACATGCCTGCTCTGTGTCCCCTTCCCCTCTGTGGGCCCTCCAGTGCCCAAGTCAGCCAGAGGCGAGGCTCTGCCTGCATCTCACAGGGCTGAAAGCACTTTCAGACACAATTTCCTGATAAGCCAGCGCTAAGCAAGCTGCTCCCCCGCGGCAGACAAGCGCTGCTCTCCGCAGCCCGATGCAGGCAGGGATGTAGCACCTCGCTTGGTGCTTACACGCTGAGGGGAATCGGTCTAGATCCGAGAGGTAGGACTGCCACAGCTCCATGCCCAGCCTGGAGCGAGGTGGAGTACACATTACCAGTGGGCAGACATACACAGAACACACACATACACCATATGTATGCTTATATATGTATAAAAAGAAGGGAGCCTACAGGAGAGCAGGGGAGAGACTCTTGGTCGGGAAGTATAGTGTTAGGATAAGGGGTAATGGTTTTAAATTGGAAGAGGGGAGATTTAGATTGGATATTAGGAAGAAATTCTTTACTGTGAGGGTGGTGAGGCACTGGAACAGGTTGCCCAGAGAAGCTGTGGCTGCCCCATCCCTGGAGGGGTTCAAGGCCAGGCTGGATGGGGCTTGGAGCAACCTGGTGTGGTGGGAGGTGTCCCTGCCCAGGGCAGGGGGGGTTGGAACTGGATGATCTTTAAGGTCCCTTCCAACCTAAACCATTCTATGATGATTCTGTGATGATCCTCGTGTTCTCTTACAACCAAGTTTTCCAAGACATTAAATGCAAAAGCTGGCCATACAGCAGATCCAACCTTCCAGCCCACAACAGGGCAAGGAGAGCATTCGGTATGATCCATCCTTGGCTCCAGCTGCAGCTTTTTTAGGTCTCGTTCGAGCCTCTAATAATCCCAATGTTGTTAATGTAATGGTGGCTTCTCTCAATTCAAACAGACATCTAAGACAGATCCCTAAAATGCAAATCTATGAAGGGTGTTCATGTAATGAAACCTGCAGCAGATGCAAAAGCTGTCACCTGGTTAAAGCACTCCAAAATTAGTGCTGTTATCTGTAGAAATAAATTAGATTACACAAATTTGGAGAGCATACCTAGCAAATTTAGCTGTGGCAGTTCCAACCTGTGGGATGACCAGGCATGGACAAATGTGCTTTTGCAGTAGCTCCATCTATAGCAGCACAGCTACAGCAGGAATAGACTGAAACGTTAGTTTCTAGCTCAGTTGGCAAAAAATGAAAAAACAAACCGAACAAAAAAGTACCCACAAGCAGAAACCTCTCCTTATTTTTAAAGCAGCTCCATTTCCAGGGCATCAGCCCCAAGTTCTGCCCCATCCCCATGGCCACAATTCCCGGGGAACTCACCAGCACAAGCCGTGATTCACACGCTTTCTGCTACGCCGCCCACGCCGTTGAAGTTCTGACCAGTATCTTCCGTCCCACGAGACAGCGTTCCTCTTGTGCTGTGACGGGAAGGGGAGGTCAACCATAGGCCCGTTTCACAGTGCCTCTCTTCACGAGGAGCAGGCTCCGGCAGAGGCTCCACCGGGCACCCTCCCGCTTTCCCAGGGATCTTCCTCGGGGATGTCTGAGGTCCAGCACTGCTCGACGAACTGAGCGAGCCAGAGAAGCAAGTATAGCAAGTTGGAGCATCCTTTGGAATTTGAGGGTGTGGTGCGACCCACCTCTTTTAACTGTGCTTTAACTCCTTGCTGATCTCTGAAGAAGGACTGTTTAGTAAAACCAGGTTTTCTATACAGCTTCTGAGTATTGCAAAATAGGAAAAAAAATGCTCATGCTCTGGTAAAAGGGCATTGGAACTCTCTCCTGTTCATAGAATCTTAGAATGGTTTGGGTTGGAAGGGACCATAAAGATCATCGAGTTCCAGCCCCGCTGCCCTGGGCAGGGACACCTCCCACCAGACCAGGTTGCTCCAAGCCCCATCCAGCCTGGCCTTGAACCCCTCCAGGGACGGGACAGCCACAACTTCTCTGGGCAACCTGGACCAGGGTCTCACAACAGTCACAGGAAATAATTTTTCCTCGTATCTAATCTAAATCTGTTCTCTTTCAGTTTAAAACTGTTACCCCTCCTTCCATCCCTCCCCATCCCTCCTGTAGACCTGCTTCATTCCCCACAGTGCCATGTCTGTGCTACGAGCCTGGGGATGGCCAGCAAAATCCTCACTGCCAGCGACCGCAGAGGTACATGACTGCACCAGAACTGTGTGATCCATCTAAGTGTTAGGGAAAAAAAATAACCATGGAATAGGTTACCTGTTGTAACAAGTTAATGCGCTTTTCAACAGAAAACAGTGATGCTCATGCTACTATGAGCCATGATTTCCTCTTTTTTTGAGAAGCTCAGTGACAATCACTACTTCCCAGCACTGTGTTTTCCCTGTGATGAAAAAGGGTGATTTTTATAGGGCATCTAAGAGGGCTTGTGATGCATCAGCCCTCCAGAGGTACGACCACTGCTATACACTGTGTTTGTAAGCTTTGAAGAAAGGGGGGAAAGAAGTAATAATCTCCGTGTGGATTGTGCCTACACAAAATTGGAGGGGTGAAGGAGCAGGGTGAAGACCGGGTGGGTGTGAGAACTGTCTTGGAAGAAGGTGCTTCATTCTGCTGTTGCCTGAATTCTCATAAACCTCCTGACCTGGTGAAGCAAGAAGTGCCTCGAAGCAAGATGCTGCTGAGCTTGCTGCCACGTAAGTTAACTAGAAGTCGGCAGAACATACCCATGTCATGCTTTTGGAGACCTTCCTTCGCAGCTGAACTCATCCATGGGCGAACTCAGTAATGATGGTGTATAACGCTTTTCCCAGTGTAGCTACAGCTGCCCTGCTCTACCAGTCTGGGGCCCATCAGTCATTTCATACGGGACCAAACCCAAAACTACTCTGAAAGCAGACTAAAGCCCATTTTCTTCATGTACATGCCTTTGGTCACTGCTTTGGCTAGCTCAATTTTATTTAGTGGATGATAAAGATTTATTCCCCTCCTCCCTCCTTTTCCTATCCACTTTGAGAGCTTTGCTGGGACACCAGTTATGTGCACGAGGACAGCTGAACCTTAACAGCATAACCTCAAAGACAAGCTGCTCTTGGCAGCACTCAGCTCTGCGGCTTTTCCTTTCCATCCACGCTGCTGGGGGTCTGGCTGGGGGTCGATCCCACCCTTGGGCATCCCTCTTTGAAAACACTGAGCCCTGAAAAAACTCATCACTTCCACATTCTGTTTTTTTTAGCTCGTAGCCTCTCTTCTGAAGCTGGGGGCGGGGGAATGAAAGAAGGCAAAAAAGGACTGATTCAGGTTTTGGCAGCTCTCCTCTCACAGAAGAACATTCCACACTTGCACATGAAAGGGATTTTTTTTAGCAAACCAGAGCAAAAAGAGTCAAACTAACAAACACAAACAATTAAAAAAAATAAAATAAAATTGCCACACTCAGTAGTTTTTCTGACTGCTGCGAGTGGCCCAGCGAGAGCTTGGTTCGTTGCCTAATCTTGAGCTCAGAAAAAGACAGTTCATCTTTAAGTTTGCAGTGTTTTTGGCCCAACTACAGAGGATAAGATTTCCCTTCAGTCTTTGCCCAAGGCCTAATGATGACTCCAAAAATAACAAGTCGCCTTGAGGTTGGAAATTTTCCTTCAGAGAGATTTTGTTCGTGTTCCGTAAACGATGCACAAATATTCACCCGAGTGGATGGAAAATGCTGAAAAGCGACATAACGTAGTGCAGGAGACCGATCCCGAGATGGAAATCATTTACTTAATTCTTTGCAGCCCTCCTGTCACTTCCAGCCATCTGCTGGCTGGGACACCGCTGATAATCCATTAAGCAGCTCGGGAGATGAAACCTCCCGAAAGCCCAGATCACAAAGAGTTCAGTGATTTCTCTGCAGCAGAAAAAGGAAGTGGGTGGGGAAAAGGGATGAAAGGGCGAAACACGCGGCTCCGACTCCTCTGGCTTCAGGATGAAAGCTTCGCTCTGAAAAAGCCCTGCTAATTTCATACTTCCTCAACAAGAAATGGTGTGGAAGCCGTTCCGTGAGCCCGATTATCTGCATTACGTGGTAGCTTGTCATCTTAATCCAAGAGGTCTTCTCTAGGCCTGTGGATTTGCCAAGCGGCCGGGTTGGGGTGTTGAGAGTCCCGTTTTTTAATATTGGCTAGCAAAATAGGGCAAGGAAAGCAGCAGGATTTCCCATTCATTTGGGGAGGGATTTGCTCCCAAGTTCTGCCCCTGCAACTTGGTCACTTGCTCCCAGCGACACCCACAGCGGTGCTGTCTTTCGTCCTTCAATTTTTGGGGTTTCATATCGTTCAGGATCTCCTTGCAGGCTGAAAAAAAAGGGCATCAAGCTTGTTCTCTGTGCTCTTCACTATCGGCTTCATCTCTGTAGCATTTCAGGTGTGCAAAAAGACGGTTTTTATGCTGTGTGTACTGTGGATGTGAAAGAACGTTTAAAGGGGTTAATCAAGCCAGGGAAAATTTATCAAGTCAGTAAATACAGAACAGGAATGGAGAGAAATTTCTGTGAGGCTATTCCTCTGGACCATAGCTTGGAGAAGAACCTGAAAGGCTGTAACTTACCTCAAGGTGATTTGTAACACTGGGTGAGCTTCAGCGCTGAAATAACCTGTTCAAATATTTCAAGTTCCCCCCTCTTTTTGACAATGACATGGAAAAACACTTGAAATCTTTCTAATCAAACGCTCACGAGCAGTCATGGGCAGCTGAGATAGGCCTGATGAAAACAGAAACCACATCTGTTAACGCTGATAGAACTTGAGCTCTGCCCCCACCAGCAGAAGCAGAAGCCCTGTTGACCCCCCCCCTTGGGGGCTGCGGGGTCCGGCCAAGGCAGAGCAGCTTGTGGACAAACCTGGGATTCCTTCCTTGGGGAAAACACAGACGGAGGGGTCGCTGCAGCCACACTCCTGTTAGGAAACCAACCCCCAGATGCTGCTGAAGATCTGTATGGTAAACTCTTTCTCAGGGGTGCCCTCCACGAGGGTGTCCTGACAATCTCAGGGTTGGTCTGCGAGAGGAACAACCAGTGGGCAACACTCCCCCTCCCCATCTGGTACTGCTGTTCTCCACCAACCTTTTTTTTCTTTTTTTTTTTTTTTTTT
>VZRU01020919.1:184692-198826 GCA_013398155.1 Pedionomus torquatus
TGTGGTTTGCAGATTTGTGCATAATACAAGGCCGAGAGCAACAACAGCAGCTGTGGCATTCCTGTGTTTGCTGCCTTACTCTCAGACCAATATCCCTACGAGTTATTCTGCCAAGAACCAGGAGAGGGTGCTGTTAAATCTGGCTGTTACTTCATTTATCCGGAGAGCAGCCACCTTCTGAAGAATGCCTTTCCCTATTTCTTCTCCTGCCATCCCAAGCCCTTTAGTATCCAAAGCTTTTTTAACTCCCGACTGGAATGTATTTGGCCACTCTGGTCAGCCAAGATGTGAGCAGTAGCACTGATGAAAAGCATCTCACACTTCATGATCATAAAGCTCCCAAATTGGAGTGATCAGGAGTCACGAAGAGGCAACGCAGCCCAGTTAAACAGATCCTTTCGGTGAATGTGCCCCACAGCTCGCTCTTAACTGTGGCTGTGCCAAAAGGGCACTTGGCGCCCTGGAACATCAGCTGTGTTGGATTTAAAACAAGAGGGACTATCTCTGGGACAGGGAAAAGACCACTGTCACATAAACAACTGTTCTGGTGTGTCACAGGGCGGATATTTGGCAAAACTGCGTGACTTTCTAAGTCTTTCAGCTATGTTTTAGGATGAAAAAAGTTATAAACAATTTAGAAAAGGGGGAATAGATCCCTTTTCAGCTTTGAGCCACAGTCATAGAATCCTAGAACAATCTGGGACCTCTCTCTGCATCACAGACCTTATTAGCTCTTAACCCAGATGCAAACGCTACCCACTTAAAGTCAATCTGTATCTCCAGTATTTTTACAAGCACATTCTGAGCTGTTACCTGAACCTGAATGTTCAAACCTTTTTCTCTCCCTCCTTCCAGCTTTTCAAACCCTCCTTCTCCATGTTTGCAACCTGAAGTAAGTGTGATGGAAGAGATGCAACGGGAACAAAGAAACGGGAGGAGGTGAAGAGGGCGCAAAAAGTATCTTCTGCTGTTCAAAGGACTTTCTGCAACCTGTTCAGACAAGGGATTACTCAGAAGCGAAACCCAGGGTGTCATCCCATCTTCCTGAAGAAAAACACACTCACAGAATGTAAGCAGCTGTCTTAATGGGGACTGAAAGCAGAAAATGGGGTAACGATGGGATGTGATCTTGGCCCGAAGTGTGTTCAGAACATAAAACAACTGTCAGCACACGGATTTGGTGTATTTTTCGAATATTTTAATTTTTAGCTGAGAAACACACAACAGGGTAGAGGTTAAGGCATGCAATCAGGCATGAAACTTCTCGTGCTTGCTACTTGTGCTCATACCTTCAGTGTGAGTTCTACAACAAGGAGTTGGTGCTATCTTTAATCTCTACCTAAAGCAACTCTGAGTACCCACTCACAGCCTGAGGTCCCAGGCGAGGTTCGCAGTTGTTCCTGGAAGGCAGGATTTACTCACAGGGAAACTCAGTTCTTTCTCTGCCTGTGCAATTTGTTCTATGTCACGCAGAGAAAATGTCATGTATTTCACAAAGTTAAGTTTGATCAGTGGTGATATCAACAGAAGCAAAATAACCTTCTCCGTGTATATACAGACATCTGCTTGCACGACTTTACCTTGATTTCTCTTTTACTGGAAAATACATCTAACAGATAGAAAAAAAAACAACCAAAACACTTTGATTTTTGCTCCTTGCAAGTCTAGTTGTTGGTTTTCTTCTAAAAAACATATGAAAACCAGACACCACAAATAAGACAGCCAATGGGACAACAAACTTTTTACTGCTGAGGCAAAAGAGCAAATGGTCAAGAGTTTTGAGGCTTTAGGTATATTATCTTAGAAGCATCAAAGGTATTGACATAAAAATCATAGGCACTGAGATGCTGCTAAAAAATACATTTCCATACGAGCAATTTTCAGTCGGTAGTAGTGTAAAGCACCTTTGTGTCTACTGCTACGGGGCAAGTGCTCTGAACAAGCAAATAATACAGTACCTGATAGGGAGCGTATTGCCAAGGCAAACGTTGTTTATAAGCAGCTACAAACGAGCCTTTTCTCTTTTTAATGCCCTACCATTGTCCATACAGCTCCTGGTTTTATTTTTTGTTACTATTATTTTAAAACATGATAGTCAAAGACTCTTGTCCCTTACTCATGCATTCTTAAAATCAATATGATTAAAAATGAATCTACTGTGCATCCATGTGATGAATGTGGTAAGAGCTCATCCTGTATTTGTCCCATGAAGGTCCCCATCCTGCATGGTTCTGTGTCACTAAGAGACAAATCCCAACTCCTAAACATGTTTAAGCAGCCCACGCCCAAGGACTTCAATGGTCTCAGAAGTTCCATGCTCTGCTGTGGCAGGTTTGGAAAGTTCGTTATTACAGTGAATTTCCAGAACAGGTAATCCTGAGATTACAAATAGTTGGCAAGTCCAGAACTGGACAGTACCATTTCCTAGGCCCCATCACAACAAAAGAATTCACGTACGTACGTACTTTATTCCTGTTCAGCAAAAACACTGAACCACAACGCAAGCATGAGGTCAAATACCACTGAAAGTGCCTTGAAGCAAGATTGTGACTTCACCATTAAACCTTTTGAGAGCATAAAAGGAAAATAAACTCAGTGCATAAGAAGTCCATCTCAGACATGGTTATGGAGGCACTTCTTTGACTTCCTAAAACCGAGCAGGCCATTTAGTTCTGGCAGAAGAATCAGAACTCCCATTCCCACTCTTACATCTCGCTAGGGAAGACCCCATGGAAACATTTTTCTTTACACATTACCTGCAAGAGTGGCTCAGCGTTGAAAGAAATAACCAAGTCTACCAAGTGAGTTTGCCTCCTGAAAAAGTACAATCTAGACTTAGTTTTAAAACATTGATAGCAACAGTAATGAATAAAACATAGCTGGCCTTTCCAACAAAAAAAAGAACCATAAAACGATCAAAAGCAAACTGTGCATTTAGATTAGCCAGCACATAAACAAAAGTTCAAGAAAAGCAGTGCAAAAAATGAGAGAGTAAATAATGAATGTGAAACAGCCAGACTACACCCTGCGAAGCTTGTAAATAGAGCATGTAGCTAATAGGCTTTCCCAATTTAAACTGCAGTTTAGTAGCACTGCAGTGAATTAATTCAAAAATACACGAACACATAAAAAATTTGCATGCCAAAACATACTTTTCAGCTCTGACACAGCCCCAGGGCGACATGGAAGGCTCATGGGGAGCATCTTGCTTTACCACCCTGATATTTCATCTTTGATTGCTCTGGGCAGTAAAAAATTCCCCTTCCTCTCAAGCCTGATGTGAGAATGGCTAAACTACAGCCTCAACCCCTCGTTCCATTGCAGCTATCAAAAGTCATGATTATAAAAGTTACTAAAATACCTCTCTGGGGCAAACAAAATTAGGCCAGGTGATTTTAGTAGAAAGATTTTAGTAAAAACAAAACCAGACTTTATTGGTTTGTCCTTTGCCAAAGTGTTCTTCCTGCACAGAGCAGGGTTGCTCAGGAGACTTAGAAGAGACCAGATTCTTCTCAATACTGGCATCGGACACTGATGTTACAGGTAGGCCATGCCCTGGTCAAGCTTTGCTGAAATCAGCGTGCCCCAAGTGAGATATTATCTGTCAGGTTTCCTAATGGCTGTTAGAAGTTTCTTCGAGGGATTCCCTCTGAGAGCTTTTGTTCCCAAGGGAATACAGGTCATTCCATCCTCTGAAGAAGGTGATTGTCTACTGCAAAAAAAATGGGGAAACTTAAGAAATAAAGAAAGTAAAATCATGACTAAAGAAGTGTTTTGATTCAACAATAAAGGCAAAGTAAAACAGATATCACCTTGAAAGAAAAGATACATAGGAAGGGATTGGATTCTACCGAGCTTAACCCTGAAAGATGCTGTCCCTTCATGATTTAAGTTTGCTGTGAATAACAGATCCACAAAGTAATGTACAATGCACTCCTCAATAGCTTCTCCCAGCAATTCCAGATTTAAAGCTGGTCACAAATAAAAACTACAAGGCAAAAATAAAGAAACCACCACCCTATCTCCCATTTCTCATGGCCATGGTGCCTCACAAAAGAATATACAAAAATTGAGAGCCTTTTAACTTGTGAAATATGAAATGTAATTCATGTTACGGAGGAATACCTCAGCCTTTTAGCTATGAAACAGTCTTTCTGTGGGTGTTTGGTTATTAGCTATCATGCAAAAACAATTAGTCATTCAAGCAATTAAGAAGGTAAGTATCTTCTAAAAAGGTTTTGAGCTTTTCAAGCCCTAAATGCAACTGCTATAAACCTAAACTGTTCCTGAGCGTAATTGAATTATCTATTGCTCCTCCTGAAGAGATTCACTGTATCATGTGTTGTAAATTCTTGATGCTCTTTTGGCTGCAGTCTGAGCCTCTGGTGAATTCTCCTCTTGCTCCTCGGACTTCTTATGGTTTAGGAATATGTCTGACTTTAAGAAGCGGCTGTAGCTGTCGTATTTCATGAGATTGAATATCTGGTAAGGGGTGGGGGGAGAAAAACACAAAAACAATGACCTAAGTAAAACTAGATTTTAAATGAGAATGACAGTATATGAATTCTAATGTATTTTGTTCTGTTAGAACCAAAGCATTAGTAAAAAGCATGACATTAAAATACACTTCAAACTCTCCAAAGGGGCTGCAAACAGTATTGTAGGTTCCGTGGTCACTTTTACAGTAACATCCGTATTAGTGTAAGAATCAGATAATGGTTTCCCCGATAGCCAACTCTGAAAACCTAATACTGAAAAGCAGGAGGTCACACGCCACGCTCACTAGGTAGGATTGTACAGCTAACAGATATCTGTGCGGGTGGAGAAGCCAGGACATAACCTGGTCCCCTGCCACAGCAGCCTTAGCTCGGCAGAATGCCCAAAACCTCACCAGGGTGTCCTGGCAGGGTAGTTGGAAGATATTCAGAAGGATAAAGCTGAGCTGAATAAAATGAGGTACCTTTTAGATACCTTCTGACCAGAGCCCTTCTTGAACATTAGAATAGCTCATTATACATGCAGAACCCTGGATAATTAGGAAAAGCCTCTAAATCCTTTACACAAATACTGAAACTGCAAACTGAATCTAGACTAAAACAACTGTTTTAACCAATGTTTCTTAAACTTAGGTCAATCCTCCTGTCCTTTTTAGATTGCTACACAACCCCATGCCAACACAGGTTTCAGGCCAGATCAGAAATGTAGGTACTTGCCACAAAAAGCTCATCCAGTACAGATATAATTTGCCAGTTAAAGTGTGGTTTCAAATTGGCAACGGATTAAATTTGTGCCATCAGGCTTTTCACTAGCTCAAGACCTATCATTATTCCCGTAGCCAGCACAGAAGCATGAAATGAGCAAGGACAACAGCTTTTCTCCCCCAGGGCTGGAGTTTACACTCATCCCTCAACACAACTGCTTTCTTTCCTATTTATACCCATTTCAGACAAAAAAAAAGTTTCAACTCATTTGGTGTTTTCTGAAAACAAAAGAAGCATGGAATCTGTTCAGGTGTCGAGGTCAGGACTATATTTTGCTCGGTCACAAAACAGAGGGAAAGGAAAGAAATAAACCTCAAAGCTATAATTGAGGTAAAACCAAAGCCTACAACACCCTCTGGCCTATTATTTCCCTGGCGGAGCCTCTCTGAGTCATGCTTCATGACTGATTGCATTTCATGGTACTCAGAGTAACTAAGTTTCTGGATTCTGACCTGCGTGTGTGGATAACCCACATGTGGATAACTGGAGCTTTACCTTTACGGGCCCCACTTCTAACTGATAGCACAACTGTGTAACACAACTGCTTTTTAGGAGGAAAAATAATAATAATCTTAAACTGCTTTTTCATTTCACATCCTCAAGGAACCTGGACAAACACACAAAACTTGACTGTTCTTGTCGGTGCATTTCCTGAAATAGTCCCCTTGCAAATAAATTAGATGAAGCATTTTACTAACTGCAGTCTGCTTACACAATGCAAGATTTAAGTTCATGCCTAAAACAGTGGAAATCTTGCTTTATAAGCTACATTTTGAAAGACTAAAAATCCCCAAACACCCTCTCAATGTAGACCCAAATCAACGGAGTTAAGCAAAGTCAAATTACACCTCCTGGTGTTGGCTAACTACAATACAATTACATTTACCCATCTAGCTCAAGGGAAAAAAAAATATAAAGAAGACATCACCTGCCCAAAAAAAAGGCTTAAGTCAGTGTTAGGAACACAGAGAGAAAAAGCCCTCTAAGATCAAAATCTTCTGAAGTCTGGTCAGCCAAACGCAAAAAATAGACAGATTTTATAATCATGTGCAACAGTAAAATCCTTGTTTTCTCTCCCCTCCTCTCATCGCCTCTGTGGAGCAGGAATCATTTTTTGAAATCCACAGGTTTCTATGAACCACTTTAACACTTCCATCAGCATGAAGAACCGCCTCCAAGCTATTAGTTCATGGGCACCCCATGAGCACAGAACTGCACCCCACAAGTAGTAGCCCCATAAAAATTAGCAGTCTCTGGAGAACTGAAGCGTTAGCTATCAGTAATGTTGTAGACCAAACTAGGGCTTTCGAGCTCTGCCTTTTTATACTTCAGACACACAGTGCCAGCAGTAGTTAACAGTGTTCTTTAGAGAACAAATTACACCACTGTTCATAACTTTATAAGGATTGAAAACTGGAGAAGACCATAACTCTTCCTGAGCTATTATCACACAGCAATAAACAGAAGCTTCAAGCAGTGGAAACCTGCATCAACCCATAAACGCTCTGCATTTGGTTTTAAAAATTCACAGACTTCCTTCCCACACTAGTGGGATTCCTCTACCACTGGCCTAGCGTGTTTCCAGTTCAGGTACTACTAATCCCTGGCTGTTCAGGTGCATGATCATCTGCAAAACTTCTTAATTCCAGTAATCTCTCCAGCTTCACTCTCACCATCACCCACCCTGAACAGCAGGGCTTAGATTTACCAGAACATTTTCTTTCCTTTCCTCCAAGTCAGAAGTTCATCCATGAAAAAATTTGCTTCTTCACATTACATTTCAGATATTTCCTCTTCTAGTGACATGGAACCTGCCTCAAAGACAGCAGAACCTATGCTCCTTAGCCTGCTTCAATTGACCCAGCCACTGCCCAAATAACATATTCGGTACCTGATGTGAAATGTTAAAAACACTATTTATACCAGCGTTCTTTTTCTCCACAAAAGAAAAGAGCCAAATGGAAAATACAGGTAGTCCTGAGGATTGTACAGAAAGGAAAAACAGTACAGACTGTAAGCGCTGGAAAGCTGCAGATAAGAATGACTCATTTTACAGCTTATGCTTTAAAAGCTAAATATCAAGAAAATTTACCACCAAAAGACATGCCTGCAAAATGTCACCTAATTTCTACCAGACCTCTCAAGTCCTATAGGAAAAGGCAAAGCGGTTACCAACTCCTAAGTTTGGTGTGGTACAGAAGATGAGGTTTTTTAGAAAATTGCATTATATGTATATCAATATAAATATCAAAACAAAGCAGAGTGAAGAATCTTGAGCTCTCAAGGAAACCAGTGGCAACTACGGAAACAAACATCAGCAATGACTCAGCGCAAGTGAATACACAGGAAAATGTAGGCACAACGTTAGTCAGATGGGTGATTCTCAACCTACTGGCAGAGGAACCCAGAAGAAAACTTCATCCAATTTTCCAGAAAAGCCCTGAACTGGAATTACTGGAGTCTCTTAACTAATTGGCCCTAATTAGATGGGGCCAAGAACCTGGGGTACGGTGCGTTCACCCTCAGAGAGGCTGCATTAATACCCCCTATATGGAAGCAACCCAGCTCTGCGCCTGCCTATTCAATCTGTGCCACATGATAGCAGTGGCAGAATCTCAACTTCCCTACACCAGCTTGTTCTTAGAAACCAGAGTCTATCAAAACCACATAAAATCTAAAAAAAACCTCTGTTCTTGAAAATAACTTTACCTGGTCCTGGAGTTTCTGAAACATGAGAGGGTGAGGTGTCTCCAGAATGGTCTCATTCAAACGGGATTGCCCTTCAACATTGACTTGGGAAGATGCTTTACTGGACAGGAAAGTCGTGTAAATTTCTTTAGCTTTTTCTTGCATCTGCAAAAGGACACATTTATTTACAGAATTATTTGCTGTGGGAATATTCTCCATATTTGTTAATGTTTTATTGGAGACTGCTCTGGGTCACTGTTGTGGTTTAGGCTTCTCAAGACTCACATCTTCAAACCAAAACATAGTCTGAATTAAAGAAGAAAACATGAAACAAAAATACACACAGATTACCTTATTTGTATATATCAATTTGTACTGGAGGAAGAACATCTCTGCAAGCCAACTGCGCTGACATTAGTGGAAGCTACTAGCATTCAGCACTTGGGTTAAACAGCAGCCTGTGCCATTTGAATCTGAGAATCCAGTGTAGAACTGCTCAGCACCATCAACTAGGCCTTGTCTTCGCTATTTAGAAGACTATTTCTACTAACAGATAACCAACACGCCCAAGGAACCCAGAGGGAATATGCACTGTGGACACTCACTCTTGCAAGGCAAAACTAGTGCTGCTAATAAATAACCTTGTCATGCTACATTCTTACCTCAGCAGCTCACTTTCAACACTGGCTACATGATTCAAAAAAAAAAAAAAAAAACCCAACAAGTATTTTGATAAAGATAAAACTCCCAAGAACGTCTGGAAGGTGATAAGTAAGGGAAGGCATGACGTGCATAAAACAGTTTGTTATCATTTGCCCTCATTTCAGCAATCCTGTTTCATTGGTCTCCTCTTGATGTATCAGTAACAGCGATAACATTTTGACCCTACCTAGCACCTTTGAGGTTCAAAGCAGTAAACAAGCGGCCACAATCCTTTGCATTGAATTGAAATTCAGTGCAAGCTCTACCTTCACCAGACGATCGGATAAGAGAGAGTCAGTGGGGGGAGAAGAGAGCCAAGGCAGGCACCCCTGCTGCAGTCTGAGTTCTGCACACTGCAAACTGGAAGAGGGTAGATTTAGATTAGATATCAGGAAGAATTTTTTCACTCTGAGGGTAAGGAAACACTGGAACAGGTTGCCCAGGATGGATGCCCCATCCCTGGAGGTGCTCAAGGCCAGGCTGGATGGGGCTGTGAGCAACCTGGTCTAGTGGGAGGTGTCCCTGCCCAGGGCTGGGTGGAGGAACTTGATGATCTTTAAGGTCCCTTCCAACCCAAACCGTTCTACAATTCTATGAAAACAAGACCCATGAAGCAGCAGGCACTGTACAACCATGAGCCACAGCCACTTCTCTGTGTTCCCCACTGCATATCTAATGAACAACCACATCTCCAGACCAGTGCCAACCAACCGCTGCATCTTCAACGGGAAGTGGGCTTGAAGAAGGAAACATTTAAACTCTTGCACACGGAGTCACAGGATTTCTTTCATGTTTTACAGCTAAGAATCAACATTTGGGGATAATTATAAGAAAAGCTACATGTGTTTGACAATTCACAGGGCCTCAAGAGTTAACTCCCTCACTGCTGAAGGGGGAACACTTTTTCCAGGGGTCATTCCTTTTTAATAGAGAGGATTCACCCAACAGCTACAACATCAAGTGTCACAACGAAGAGTTTTGTAACCAGTTCTGATCTTTTTGTTTTCACAGATCAGGGAGGACTTGGTCAGCTGTGTCTGTTCTAAATGAGTAATTAATCCAATCAATCAGAGGTGCGACTGCTTTAATTGGTAAAGTTAATACCCTAATGCAGACACAGTAAAGGTTCCTTTAGCTATTATCACAAGAGCAAGTGTACGTGATTGTACTCTCTGTCAGCCCTACCTTAACAACTTTTGAACCTGTTCAATATTTAAAAGAGGGGCAAAGGACCAAGAAATAATTACCCTCCTCCTGATTCAACAGAAAAGAGTGGTGAGAGAAAGAAAAAGGAGAGAAAAAGCCGCATGTGCACCAAGGGAAAAGCTGCAGTATACTTTTAAAAGTTATCTACTCTACTTGAACAGCCAGCGTGTAATTAGTGGCTGGCTAATTACTGCACACAAAAATAGCTCCACATCAGCCACAACACAAGGTACTGCTTGCCCAAGGAACACAGGAGCAGGCTGGGTACTGTGGAGAAAGAGCAGAGAGCGAGGCTTTAGGAGAAACATGAAACTAGAAGTACCGTGAGGAAGTTTAAAGAACATGGTGGGGAACAAGAGGATTGTGTGGGAGGTTGGTGAAATGAGGAGGATCTCTGGATTTTGTGGGGAAGAATGACAAAGGAAGGAAGTGAAAGTGCTGTCGTAGGGATTGGGGGTTGCTGGAGAGACACAGGGGACCTGACTTTATAGTAATGGAGAAACTGTTCTGCCGCATGTGGAACAACTTTTACACAATGTCTATGCTTCAATGGGAGAGCATCCATTTAACTACAATACATTATTTTTAAAATAAAGTTCAGTCAAAGCTACCAATATGTTTACATACCCCCCAGATAATATTCAGGGAGAGCCAGGCTCAAGTGGAGCAGGCAGCGATGTTCTCTGTTCAGTGGGTGGCATTCTAGGTTCTGTGTCAGCCTGAAACTAAAGCCTCAGCACGGGGGACTCTACTCCAGAATTTAAACCACACTTAAACTGGGATCTTGTTAACAGGTGGTTATTAAAGGATTTCTGGCACTTTTCTCTTACATCTGTGTGCTCACCCCAGCATGAGTGCCAAATTCCCATTTGGAGTATGAAGTTCTGCGTACAGAAATCCCCCTCACTGTTTCAAGTGGATACAATATTCTTTCCCACTTCCTTTCCTAAGGTCAAACACAGCTCTCAAGCATGTGTGGCTCCCAAATGAGGTGAATGGAAGTCCCAGATGCTCATCAGAACAGGCTCCAGCAGTTACCAGCTGTGCAGCGTTACCCATTCCTGTTTAACCACTGCCACATTCCACATGGGAAGCAGCAGAAGAAACTCTCGGTGTACTTGGTTCTGAAATTGTTCTCCACAAAACTTCTCTACGTGGGTATTTTGGTGGGTTTTAGCAATAGCTCAAAGGAGTCCCTGTTATTTGAAGCATTTATTGCAATGTGTGATTTATTTTCAAAGCTCAGCTGAAGGAGAAGAAACATTTAAACCTTGGGGAGCAGCACAATGGACGTGTTGCTTATTTCATTAACAGTCCAAACACAACAGCATGACTATCTCCAATAAAATATTTAAAGTTAAATTTTATTCACTTGTCCCCACAACTGCCATTTAAATAATTGTGTGTCCTAAGATGAGGTCCATATGGGTGACAGCACAGCTTGCTGCTACAAGTGGACTTGACCTAAGTCCTTCTTCAGTCTTCACTAAAAATTACATTTCTATTTTAACTTAGATGGTAGAGGAATGATAAAGAAAAAAATATCCTTTTAAAAAAAAAAAAAACAACAAACAAGTAGAAATGTGTCTTGAGCTGAAGGGAGGAGTTTGTGTTTCTGTGCTGCAAGAAGACAGGCTGAATCCAGCCCATCTAAACCCTGCCTAGACCAGTAACATACCCTGCTTGTTGTCTAGCTCTGCAGATGCTGAAAGTCTCCCTTGCTCCCTGAAACACTCCTGCCTTTTGTGTCAGGAAAACAACAGGAAAACAAGCCTGGTCTGAGCTCCATTTCTGCCTCTTCCTGACACAGCCACCAGCCTAGAGCCAACATAGCAGCCAAGAGCCTGGCTTCTTCTTGCCAGCACTCCCTTTGCTCCTGTGATCCAGCAATCCTGCAGAGGGTCACACACAAGAGGAAGGGGACGGAGAAGACATATCTGCACAGCATCTTGCAAGATCTGCCTGGGTTGGCCTGATGTGTCAGCTTCCAACAGAGCCCATGTGAATGTGGTTAGATTAACAACCAAATCAAATCTAATAAGCTTTGAGGAAAGGCCCGGGATATTTTCTCAGATCAGCATTGACACAGTTAAATGATCTGCAACCTGCAGAAAGCAGGAGCAGGGTGAGCCTGCATCTACCTGGGAAGACCAGAAAGGATACAAGGCAAGGACAGCACATTTAGCCAGCCTGGTAAATTTGGTACAGTAGCCTATACAAGACAAAGCTCTGCTCCCGGATGACACTGAGGGGATGACAACAGCACCAGATAATGGATCCTCTCACTGAACAGGTGGTGACTGACAAAGAAAAACCTCACACCAACACTCCCATGTCAAGTAATGAGAAGTTTATCTTCTACTTTAAGAATAGGAATGGGGGGGAACATCCCATTCAATCTGGCTTAAATTGAAAGCAGCCTCATCTGACTAAAAGTCTAAGTGGCTACGAGCTACTTTCTGTGGTAAACCAGTTCTAATGAGAAGCAGGTTGTAAAGTAAGTAAAAAGTTTTTTTGGAAGACTTTGCTCACATTAGATAGATAGAAGTGATTTCTGCAAGAGCCACTTTCAGAAGACAAATTCATGCTTCATGCTATCATAAACACTGGAAAGATTTCTATTTTTAGTGCTTTTTCTAGCTTTGTAAATGATCTAAACAAAGCCATCCATAAGCAGTAGCAATAAAAATATACCGCAAGTCTGTGTTATTCTACAGCACACCTACTCCAGCTGACTGTAATGGCTTTGGCAGTACTAGCCTCCAGATCAACTGTGCTGTGTAAGGATTGGTAATGAATAATTACGCCAAATGGAACCTAGTTAAGTCTCTGTCCATTCATTTGGCAATTCATTCCAGAATTTATTAGGTTACTACCTCTATCAACAGTTTACCGTTTCCTGTACTACCATGCGCAATCCTAAAATAGCAAAAAAGATGGAAATTATTTAGCAAGGAAAAAAACAATTATTATCCCACTGCAAAATGTGGGGCCTTAACAGAGGGATTTCCCAATTTCAATTCCATTTTAAAATGCAGTTTGACACCTGTCCGAGGGCTACAAAGCCAAAGATTCATCCCCTTTGGTGGACTGTGATGCTGACTTCTGCTTCCCCAGCTCAGACAGCAAATGGTTTTAATGGAGTTCAGAAAGAGATCCAGAATAGCCAGATGCCCAGTACATTGAACATACCGGCCAAGATGCTGTATGGACATCTGGGGACAAAAGAGAGGAAATGCTCTGTCACTGATGGATAATAATGAGATGTGCAGTGTGTGCCAAAGCAGAGCCAGGTCAGTGGGACTGATGGTATCGTGCTCACCTGGACAGGAGGCAACTTCAGTGTAGCCCAGACAGGCTGCTGCTGGACCAGTCCCTTAAGGGCAAGGGGAGAGGAGAATCCTCAGCCTCACTCCAGCAGCCAATACTGCTGCAATTACAGCAGCATCTAGAACAGTCCCTTCTTTTATCCCATCTCATTTACTGTATTTCTCTCTAGGCCTCACATCTTACAGAAAAATAACCCAATTTTCTGAAGACTATCTGCACTCGTGGACCTTAATGAAGGAGGGAAGCAGGTAAAGACACAAAGCTGGAATAGAGCTAAATATTACAAAGTGTGCAGTCGAATCGAATGTTTTCATCTTCTTGCAATTTTTTTTTATTTTTGATGGATTTCTCAATACCAAAACCCATTCATAACTGAAACAAGCAAACTGTTTTGAGGACAATGCCTTCTCAGTACAAAATAGAGAATATCCACGGAGAGTAGATTCCCCTCTCAAAAATACGTTTGGTTTAAAATCCAGGGATTTTTAATTTTTTTTTAAATCTACTGGGAAACAATTTCAGCTGACAATACTTGATTGACCTTAAGAGAGGAATCCTGCAGTCATTTCCCTGACGTTTCTGATGCTACTCAAAACCTGTCTGGTCCCATTTGAAGCAGGTTTCAATGGCATTTTCCCAGATTGGTTTACTTTGGCCAGAAGAGTGCAAAAGGGGCTGTCCATTTGCATTTGCTGCCTTCTAAAACTCTCCCTTGGCAACGAGAGCTGCACACATATGAAAAGCATAAAGGTAGGATTTAAAAAAAAAAAAGGCTTATGGGATTTAGGAGCCTGACTCTCGGTGGTAGCGATGCTCAGTTGGAGTTTTGAAACTACTTTATTTCATGCTTACAGAATCCTCGTCTCAAAGATAAAATAAATGTGGAGTTTCTAAAACAATAATAATAATGATAATAATAATCACTTTTTTTTTTTTTTTTTTTTTTT
>VZRU01020920.1:0-30037 GCA_013398155.1 Pedionomus torquatus
GGCCTCTCCCTGCTGCATCCATCTTCTGCTCTGAAGAGAGGTCTGGCTCTGTACCCGGTGCTGGTGTCGAGGAGGGTTCGCTGTGGAGGGGTCCTGTGCGGTAAGAACAGCTTCGCTGCACCAGCGGGAGGTGTTGGCCTGCCTGGCATTTGGCCGTGGACGTGATCCTTCAGGACCAGCTGCCCCATTGACTTTGCCTGTTATTGTGCATTTTGCATCTCGAGTTGTCTTGAAAGGTGTCTGAAGCTTTCACATAAAAAAAAAAGCACATCAGGGCCCCTCAACCAATGATAGCTGCGTGGTATTTTAGGCACAGGTGCTTTATGCCATGGTGCAACTTGGTGTTTGGAGTTGCAAGATATGCTTATTCTTTCTGCATTTTCTTGAGATGGGATCCATGAGTATGTTTCCATGTGTTCCCCATGCACTCTGTATCGCTCACTTGCTTTTTGTTATGTTACTTTCTCCCAGAAATGTTTATCTTCAATTAGTGATACTGTCACCTGTTCTCTTGCACTAGAATGAGAAATTATAATAAAGCTGGAAGCTCTGAATCATCGGCCTGTTACCAAATAATGACCCTGAATATGGCCAAAGTGTATTTTCTTTTTCACCTTCTAGAATAGTATTTTGGATTTCTTCTTGTCATGTTCTACTCATGGCAGTGAATGACCTAAGCTCTAGTGGGGTGTAAAGCTAGATGGAGTTAATGAAAACAAATGTTCCTGAAGTTAAGCTCGCGGTTCTATTAGGTCTGTGTTAGATGCTAAATTCAGCACTAGCTTGTAGCATGAAGAGGACTTTTCCTTGTGATCCTAGTCTTTCATAAGTGTCTAGACATGATTTCTTCAGCCTTCTACTGAAAATAAGTTACTATTAGTGGACATCCAGCTGCAGGCCTAATTTCAGAGGGATGGACTATAGACAAGTAAAGTGTTCTCTTAGTGCGCACAATACTGCATTCCAGAATTAAAATCAGAAAGTTGTCATAATAAAAACTGAAACACTAAATTTGTTAGGGACTGCTTGTTATACAATGCATCAAGAGAAATGTGAAATAACAGAAAAACCTTAGTGCGTAGGAGCGAAGCAGCTTTTTTTTAAATCCATTATGAGTTTATATTTTAAAACTGATATTGCATGCTAATCCTTAATCAACTAGTTGAGCCTTTGATCTTCTTCACAGTGTAGTTGATGCTTCTGTCAAGATCTGAATTCTAGAAACAACACTTGCTGTGTCTTTTTCCAGAAACTTCCAGACTATGCAGCATCTAACATTTTCAGTTTTAGATGCTTTCAGTTTTAAATTTGATCATACATGATGTTACAAATAACTTTGATTTTCATGCTACTTCTGTTTTGTGACAAAGTGGTGAGCAGCCTGAAATATGGTATTGTCTTGAATCTTGTTTAATTAAGTGTTGGGTGTATGTGTTGCCTAAAATTCCTTTTCTGATACCAGCTATTTTTTTCCCTTCCAATATAAATCAGTTTAAACTTGGAAGTGCATATTTATATTTCTGAGAAGCTCTACTGTTTTTAAAATTCTATATGTTATTGGTCATCTCAACGTGTTGTGGGGTTTTTTTTATATGTTTTCTTAAAACAGTCTTGAATTTTTGTTTAAAAAAAAAATCCATTAAACTGTTTTCAGAGTAGTAAACAATTCAATACCATTAACTTCTCTTTTGGTGTAATAATGAATAAATTTCAAGTTACTGTCCTCCAGCATAACTTAACTATGTTTGTTTTACATCAATAATGTGCACCCTAAGGAAGCATTTGATATAGTTAGTGATAGAAGTATGAGTCAATTTTTAATAATTATTCAATACATTTTTTTTAAGTTTATGCAATACTGTTTCTGACTTTGTTCTGTGTCAGTTTCAGTTCAGCCTGAGAACTTTTCCATTAGCTTCAATTCAAATAGCAGCTTCTCTTCAGTAAGCTATTGCAAGCAATATAATGTGTTTCCCTTTCTAGGTAAATGCAAATGGTTGTTTATGCTACTGCTTACAGGAAAGAAAAAGATTATTCTTTTTTAATGAGCAGTGGGAGTCATGTAGTGGGATATTTATGATATATAAAAAGTCTTTTTAACAATTATTAGTTATTGTATTTCAGGGATGCTTAACTTTTTGTTATTATTTTTTAATTTGTTGAAAGTAGTGTAGCAAAAGTACATTGGATTTCTAGTGTTTGTTGGGTCGATGGGCAACATTACAATGTTCAAACCCAGATAAATAAGCTAGGGAAGCTAAGTCCTAGTATCTCTTCAAGTAAATTTTGAAAAGGTCTGTGGAATATTAACCCTTGTATATTTCTTCTCTGAGGCTCATTGGCCTTTCACTTGTCTACAAGAGCTGTATTCATACAATAAGTCAAAGAAAGATTAAGGCACCTCTGAAAGATACTTGAGCCATGAGGTTGACTTAGGAGCTGCATATTCAGCCATCAGGAAGCTTTAGGCTTAAGGACTTTTCTTATTTAATTAGTGCTCTCTGTTAACCAGAACTGTACCTTCATTTGGAAAAATGCTGCTCCTTCAGCAAAGCTGAAGTAACTTAATTGTTTTATTTCTGTACATGTGACTGTCTGTCCAACTGGCTTTCATCTTCTGCATTTGAACTTAAGTCAATTGTCCTTTCTTCTCACATCTCTTTTTCTTCTTGTCCTGATACTCCCCACTTTATTTATAGCATCTTAAACAAACTGAGGAAGGTATGGAATTAACCTTAGACAAGAGTTACAAGCAATTAACTAATAACATCAGCAAAAGTACCCAATGTTTGACTTTTAAAAAGAAAAAAATCAGAGCATTATAGCAGGCATTACATTCTTCCTCATTCTTCTGTACAACCCACTGAAACAGATCATGTGTCTTCTAGGAAATAGTACAGCCGTTCTTTTAAACTGTGAAGTGCAAAGAAGGGGCTCCCATTTTCCCATTTGCCAGTTTTGAGGTTTACAGCCTTTAAATATTCGGGGTTATGGCTTATAGTTTTCTTGCAGAATCTGCTGAGCTACTTTCTCGTGGTTCCACTTTCTTTGTAAGAAGGAGTGCTTTTGTTTTTCAAACTTTTTCTCTTCCATTCTCTTAACTGTTCAGTTTCATTTTTTTAGGAATGCTAAATTCTACGGCATTACATAAATACAGTCAGTCAGGACACTTTTGAAAGTGGATTGTAATGATCAAGTATGAATTATACCACTTCTGCTTCCCCTTTCTCCTTTTGCTTCATAGGAAACTGAAAAAAATAGCTGTTCCAGTCCCTCCAGGTAAGCAGAGCAATGATTTTTAATTTTTCCTTAAAAATACAAATTGTAGTTTTATATATTTATTTTAGCAAGTGGTATATTGCAAGTTGGCCTCTATAGAAAACTGGAAATAAAGGCAGGCTCAAATGTGGGAGGTGGTTAATGTTATGCTGTGCAATGCTATATGAAAATATTGAAAGTGTGAAAGGTGTCCTGTTCTTCTTGATTTGCTTTGATTTGTTTAGTTGCACGAGAAAGCCATCTCTCAATTTTGGAGTGTTTAAACTTGGAAAGCAAAAATAGCTACTTCGGTTTTTTTTCTTATTTGAAGAAGCATGTCTTTTAAATTATATGTACAGAGCCAAGCAAAATGTATTACATCCACCTCTTCAGGTGATCATTAAGAGAATGTTATTCTTTACTGTGGCAGGTATATTTAGTCCACTTAACTTTACTTTGAAAAACTATGCACCTCAAGTAGAACTTTGGCCTTTCCTTTTTATGCTTGTTTCCTATTGTAAAATGAAGCTTTATGGTAAAATCTTAAAAAACGTGGGCTTCCTAAAGCAATTGCACACTAAAGTGTGATCTACAGATAAGCATACTAAGAGTTAATAATTTTGTATACAGCAAGAGTTTGTATCTTTCAGTAAAAAGGAGCACAATCCCAGATCAAATGTAAAGAATAAAAGGAAATGTTGAATAGACATGATCGGTCTTGAGGAAGTGCAAACATCCGTCAGAAAATACATCACTGATACTGTAACTAAAGCGTGTAGTAATGTACAGACCCAAGGGAGGCTAGATGCTGATGGACTACTGTAATTCTGGTTTATCTCAATGGCCTAATAAGGTTTTTGTCCAGCCTTCTCATTTTCTTTAAACCAGAATATACAGATGTTTCTTGAGTTGGAGTCACGTGGGTGGTCAGTCTACCGGCAAAACTTGAGTTTGCATCATATGTAAGCATGGTAGATAAAAAAAAAAAGCTGCAGCTGTAGCTGCAGGCTGTCAGATTATCCTCTATGGACTGTCCAGTTTATGGGGGATACACTCTTGTGAGAACATGCACCTCTCTTCTAGCTTGTCAGCCAGCATAGGAATGCTGAAACTGAAAAGTTTTAAGGTTGTGCTTTTTAATTTTTTTGAATGTTAATAGTTTTCTGTCTTTTCTGTGTTCGTTTTGGACTGTTTTCTTCCATGCTGTTTATCTCAACCCTGAAATTGCAGGAAGGTAGTCCCTGTATTGCCATGGTGCTTACAGTAAGTAATTACAGGGTAAGACTGCACAACCCCTGAGCAGGTTAGTGTATAGAGGTCTTTTGAGATACAGCACACTTTATACAGGGAAACTGTTCAGGGACTTCAGCTCCAAGTCTGACAAATCTTTACTAGGTATGTGTGAAGAATGATTTTTTTTTTTTTTTTTTCTCAGCAAATTTTGAAAGGTTTTTGTAGGAATTTTCAGTATGTATATATTTCAAAGTATTTTAAAAAATATTAAAAAAAAACCCCACCAAACACTTAAGCTTTAAAAACCATTTTCAACCATTTTACAGCTATTTAACAGTTTAACAGAAAAAAAAATTGAAACAAAGTGTCAGTTGGTCAGTTGCGTTTTCTGTGCTCCTGTATGTAGGAATTAAGAGAAAATAGGAGAATTTTTACCAGTAAAATAAGCCAACCAGCCAATGTTGATTCTGTTCTTTTACAAACTGTCTACAGGAAGGTATTTTAGAAGTAAGCCTCAAAGTATGTAGTAGTAATTTCCAGAAAGCATGCCTAAGATGTTTAATTAAAATCCTATAAAAATACACAAATAGTTGTTGCAGCTATTTTTGTAACACATCTAGAAAAACATTAGTGTGACACTTCATAAAAAACATCCTTATTATTTTTAAACAAGAACACTGTCCTAAATATAAGTAAATTGCTTGCAAACCTGTTTTTATTTCTCTGTATTGCATCTTTTAGACGGGTATATATACTTCTTTATGTATCATATGATACTGTTTGCATTGCAGAAGTGATAAGAGGATCACAACTTTTAGAGGAGTGATGTGAAAGTATTTTACCTTTGCATTGAAAGTATGGAGCAAACACTAAAAATATGAAATTACTTTGTTTTAAGTACCAAAGTTGATTATGTTGCTGAGATTATTTCATGGCTTTTCCATCTTGAGCTCTGATGCTCTTTCTCCCTGTAACTCAAGAGTTCTAGATGGGCTTCATGCTACTGACAGGAATTTAATGTTGGAAGGCTTTCAGAAGTAGGTTGCAGTTCAGTGGACTGTAGTAAGAATTCTTTCACTGAACTCTTCAGTTTGTCTGAGCAGCTAGGTTGAGGCTGGAGTTTCATGTTGATTGAATTGCTTCAGGAACCGTCTTTTTTTTCCATGGGACAGGGTGTTGGCTGTTTCCTGGGTAACAGTCTAAGATGGCTATAATTCATCTCTAGTGATCGGGTTAGCAGTTTACATGCTTTATTTCTCAATTGGTTGGGTGAATAACATATTTGTCAAGATGGCATTTAAGTTTCTATTTTGGTTTTTGGGGGAAGAGTATTTTGTAAATTCTTCCTTCTTACTGTGCTAATCTCACTTAGAGCAGTCGGTCTTAATCTTTTGAAATCAGTGGCAATCACAAACTTCTCTTTCTGAAAATTGGCTTTGTATGTGTTAGTCTTATTCTTGTCAGACATCAAACAATCCAGAAGGAAAAGAAGAGGCAAAGGATGGAGTTGGTTTGTTTGCTTGTTTTCCCTAGCAGCAACAATTTTAGTTGTTGGGCTGTAAAGTTAACTATATTAAGTCTTCTAAACCTGTCAGAACATTACCTCAGTTTGGATTGTCTTTTGCTGTTGCTTACGTCAGTTGTTAGTTATGACATCTTTAGGGTACACTTCGAATTTCAGAACTATCTTGGGTTTCTCAGAATGTCATCCACTCATTTTTAATATGTCCAAGGACGGAGATTCCGCAGCCTCACTGTGTAACCTGTTCCAATGTTCAACTGTCTTCACTGTGTGGTTTATTTTCTTTTATCTTTTCTATTTTTTGTTTGTTTGTTTTGTTTTGTTTTTTGTTTTTTCCCCTTACACTTGCTCATAACTTCCTTGATGTGTCTTGTAAATGTTGCATCTCATCCTTCTGTTGTATGCTCTCCAGAGTCTGGATGTGTCTTCTCTGTAACAATACATTACATAATGTAAGACAGCAGGTAGATCCTTCCTTAGCCTTTCTTCTCCATGCTGAACAAACTTTGCTGATATTCCTCTTGTATGTAAGAGTCCAGCCTCCTATTTTGGTAGGGCCCCTTCTGGTTTCTCTCCACTTTGTCATCTGTCTTGAAGGGCTCAAAACGGGGCACAGCAGTCCAGCTGTAGCCTCGTGAGTGCCAGATAAAAAAATAACAATCAATTTCCTTCATCTGGTTGCTATGCTCTTGCTAATTCAGCCCAGTAAGCTGTTGGCTTTCAGTGCTACAAGCAGTATGATGCTGAATTGTGTTCAGTTTTCTGTCCACCAGGAGTTACAGATTCTGCCCCAAAAGCTGCTTGACAACCACTTGGCACTCAGCCTGAATGGTTGTATGGAGTTATTTCATTCTAGGTGCAAGCTTTGCATTTGTCTCTGTAATAGGTAAATACAATCCTTACTGATTTGGATACAGTAACAAATGTGAGCCCTTTGTTTTCTTATCCTGTTGGATCCGGCTTCTGTTTAGATTTATAACGTCCAAGGTCTTGCTGGACTGCATGAGTGAACTTTTTTTTTTAAGTGCACTAAAATTTCTGCTGCAAGATACATTTTTTTTTTTTTTTTTTCCCTCAGACATTAGTTGGAATCCCATCACAGGGCATTACCTCACAGAATTCCTTGTAGCCTGCAGTGAAATAATACTACAAAGATGAGGAAATGAATTTATCTCCAACTTTTTCCAGTAAGCTTGCCAGGAGGACAATGCTTTTTTCCTTTTTGACAAGGATTGACTTATAGTTTGTAAACTCCAAATTCACAGGCTTCATAAAGCAAAACATAGAACCAGATAGCAACTTCAGATGCAGATACGTATTTTGGTAATATTCCTTTCAACAGAAAATGAGCGGACTTGAAAAATGGGTCTTTACAGTTTATGACTAAAGTACTGAGGATGAAGTAGATCTTATGGCTGATATTATGTGCTTGTCAAAGACCAGTGACAAGCTGTAATAACAGAGTGGAGGAAACGTCCTACATGCGCTTTTGTTAATCAAAATCTTCATCCTTTGGATAAACCTCCCTAGGATTGTTTTTTGCCCCTTCAGGCATTCCTGATATGGATATAACTCTCCTGTTCATAATATATATCCATATGTGCATATTGTAGTCGTATATTACTATATGGTGCCCCATGATCAAAATTTAGCAAAGCATTCCTATTGAGATCTAAAGGAGACTGATTTTGTTAGTTTTGGACCTGCATTTAAATTTTTTTAAAAATCTGATTTTTGCATAGCTAAACAAAGATAATAAACTCATGGAATAGCTTTTAAGTGTTTGTTGAAGTTTCAAGTAATATAAGGATGTAATGCTAAAGCTTCACTGAGAAGGGCCTTATTTTGTTACTCTGAAGCTTTAGTCACAAGTATTCAAACTTGTCCATAACCTTGTCAATACTCTTTATTGGTGACAGGTTCATAGATTGAACAGTTCAAGAAGTCTTTAATCCTTTCAGAAACTTGAGACAGTTTCTGAAGTCCTTGCAAATAACAGCAGAACAATCTGCAGCCCTGATTTGCTTTGGCATCGCTTCTTTGGGACATAAATGTTTCCCTGAGTTGTGAGTACCAAAGACACTAAAGTTTCTGGCAGCCATTCATCTCTTCTTGGCTTCTGATCTCTGCTCAGAGTCCTCATTCTGTTGATCGTACATGTGTAGAAGTGACACTTCAGAATCTCCTCCACTCCATGTTTTACTTTTTTGCTATTTGGTGCCCGTGACCAAGGACACTGGGATCTCCTTCTCCTTGATGTAATATACCAAAAGTCTGTACAGTAGTTTTTTACTGTACATATGCAGGCAAAAGGATCAGGTAATGTTCCCTACAGATCTCTGAGGTATTAAGCCTTAAATTATTTGCTTACGCTTACTTACCTGTTTTGTGTCTAGTGCTAAGTGGTGTACCAGTAGTATACATTCTTAGGATGGTTAGACAGTTTCAGAAGCACTGCAACTTCTCATGACCAGCTTGTTGGGGGAGAGGTGGATTTATTCTGCTTATGATCTTTAATCATAAAGACATGTTTATTCATCTTAATTTGCTTCATCAAGCTAAGCAGTGTTCAGAACTAATGTTGTTAGATCTCCATACAAATACTCATATTTAAAGATGAATGTATTTCCTTCAGGGTAAAGCCACAGATGGGCTGAGAATGCTTGTCACCTTCTGGCTAATTAGCTAATTTGGTACATTCCTTACCCCCTGCCTGCCCTGTTACTTGACCTTAAAATGAGGTAACATTAGTGTCGAGGTTAGTTACTCTTCACTATTGGATTTAGTGATGTGACAATATCTTGATTTTGTGTTCGTTGTACCAGAGCTTTATTTTTTTTTTTTTGTCATTGTCACTGCATCCATGTACTAGTTTTATGCATTGTCCAGCACAAGTTGTCTCAGTCTCATCTGTGTTTCCCTTTTTCTTCATGAGGTGGGGTGATGTGACCTGGCAATGTTTGTTCTGTGCTTGCAGGATAAAAGAGTAGAAGCATCTCCTTCTGAGAGAAAGCATAACTAAGTAGAAGATGTATTGAAGTAAATTTCTTTGAAACACTGTCGTGTTTCATGGGTGAATAGTGGGCATTGTATCATTTGTCTTTACAAAATCATGTGATAGTGCGGGTTTAACATGCATAGTAATTAATATCTTCTTTCAATTACAGCTCACTGCCATGAAAAGGAGGATATGATAGTTTGCCCTATGAAACAGGTTTATATGTGAAATCTGGCAGGTATGTGTATCAGTATGTGTTATGTATATGTAAACCAGCACAAAATAGAATTCATTTACCTCTTAAATATTGTTTAGCCTGTTGGTAATTCAGCTGTATAGTTGAAATGTTACTTAAAGTACATGGTTTTGTAATTAAATTTATAACAGTTTATGTAAAGGGATATCTGCTAACTTATCTTTAAAGATAAACTTTGAAGTTTATGAAAAGAGTAAGGAATTGAACACTTTTTCTCATCTGTTGACACTGTATCCTTGACTACTGTTCTGTCTGCTGCATTGTTGTTCTTTTTAATTGTGGATATTGGGTCATTATTGCAATGGATTTTTATTTTGGTAACAAGTTGTTTTACTGTATTTTCAGATAATTTTTGCAATTGGTCATGTTACATACAGATAGAATCGTAGGGCAGTTTGGGTTGGAAGGGACCTTTAAAGTTCATCTAGTCCAACTCCCTGCAGTGAGCAGCGACATCTTCAACTAGATCAGGTAGAATACTTTCCAATTGAGATGAATGTTCAAAACCTGCTATGTCCCCATTGGGTTTTGTGTACCTTCTTGACAGAGCTTAGAACACAGATTGTACTTCAGTACTGGGTATTTAGATTCTCAGTGTAGCCAGAAGGCAGACATTTTTTCCCATAGAATATCAAAATAACCTGTGGATGTTGATGTATTGATAACTTGCTGCAATATTTGTAAAATTTGTCCCATTCTCACTTTTATACAGGTAGCCCAACGACCTGTGGAATATGAGTGATGACAAACCCTTTTTATGCACTGCCCCTGGATGTGGCCAGGTAATGGTCTGACTTGAAGTTATTAACATGGATCAAGTTAAAAGCAAAACAGTGATATGTATGCAGAGGGATCAAAGAAAAAGGGGTTTATGGTAATTGGAAGAAAGTTATCTATGTTTTGCTGCAAAGCAGGTGACAGCAAGAATTTCTAGCATTTTGTTTGTTTATTCAGAAAATGCTATCCATAGGAAAAAAAAAACCCTAATTAAATTAGGTTTTATTCTGAACTGAAAATAATTTCATTTGTTAGCCCTGCTTTATTTGCTTTCATCAGAGGAAAAAAATAAACATTCTGATTTGTATCAGGTAACCTGTATATCTCAGAATATTACAAGCTTAGTGGGGAGCTCATTGTAATGTTTGCTTGTCACTAATCTTCACAATTATGGTGAATTGCAAATATTTAATACATAGTTCTTATTTATGTATAATTTTGTATATAGGAAGACGCTAACAGTATGCATGCCACAATATACATTTCAATGCCTATTTTAGTTTTAATGTGTTCTAATAAGTAATATTAGTAGATGCACAGCTGAATGTGAGCAGAAAAGTTAAAATATCAAATGTTTTAGCAGATGGTTGCTTAAAAAGAAGCCGTCTTAATACTTTAATTTAGTAAACGGAAAGGAAATTAATTTGCATTATCTACTGCATGAGTTAGACATCCCTGCATTCTTTTTATAGATTTTCTTAAGCTGATATTTTTTCATTGTGTTACTGCACTTGGATTTATTTGGATTTTGAGTTGAAAATATATTTGGTTTTATTCAGAAAACTTAGGTTTTATGATGAATGACAACATTAATGTTATATTAATGGAACCTTCTGTATTTAAAGCAGGAAAGGACTAAGGTTTCTTATTATGTCTAATATGTTCAGAGACATCCAAAACAACAGAAGAGAACTTCCTTCTCTTAAGCAACTATCCCGTTTGAGACTCGTTTTGATGAAAGCTCTGTCAGAAGTATTTTGGCAACTAAATCTCATAGAAGATGCAATGTGGGGCTAAAGCCATCCTTGATTCCAATAAAGGAGGAAAAGAGAGAAGTTCATGCCAGTGAAAATAGGCAAGGCTTCTCCAGATGTCAGCTCATACTATGGAATAGAGAGAGGGAATAAGGATCTGGAGATCCTATTTCCTCTGAAGGAGTCTGTCCATCACATAGTGGGGACAGAAAGATGTACCCAAGTGTCTTAGTGTGATAGAACACCAAAGTTTCTGGTTTATCTTGTATCTAGAGATAAGGCACAGGGCCTATGGAGAGCTGGGCATGTTGGAACCCTTGGCAACAGAGTTTCATCAAAAAAAAAACCAAAATCAATTTGTCTTTCAGTGGTCCTGCATTTTTAATTTCCATCTTGGCTCCACACATACATGTCCTTTCTCACAGAAATACTCTGGGTGACAGCTCTGAGGTCAACGAAGTTTTCTGTATTTTCTGAGATGGCACTTGGTGTGTATTTCTTATGACATTTAATTTTAATTATTGAGGAGTAATCAGAAATATTTGGGACTCAAATATTCACAAAGTAAGAATCCGAATATTTTGTAAAATGTGTTCTGTTTAGGAAACGTGCATGTTGGGTGGCATTTTCTTAGATTATCTCAATTGAAACACTAACTTTACCCACAATTACACATGCAAATTTCAAGTTAATTTAAGAATTTCTGTTTTCCAGCACCTAGCTCGTCTGCTTACTGCTTTTTTGAAATAGAATGTACCCCAGTTTAGGGGGGAAGTATGCACAAAATTGGCATACATCTGAAAACTTGATTGATTTTTAAAATGCTGATAGGTTTAGTTCATTCCCAGCTTTTCAGTTGTCTGACATAGAACAGGAAACATTGCACAATCTGCTGCTGATTTTGTAAAGTAAATGGTGAGGGGCAGGAGCTATACTTGTCTATTTTTATGCTGCTAAATACAGCAAGGTCTGTGTATCGATTCTTGTTACTGTGGTAATACACCCAATACAGAAATCAAATAGTGGTAATCAATTACTAAACATTGTCAAGATCCATTAGCGTAGCAAGTGGCTGTTTGATAATGGCTGATGATGTCTGCAGCATTCTGAAGTTTTATCTTGGACCTTTGCGTGCAGGTACTTATACTGTCATTTACCTGATATCATTACTATTTAGTTAGTATGAACTTTTTTTTTCAATTCTATAACATTTCTCCTTGGTACTGTTCACCAAGGAACAAGATACTACTGCCTACAAGGTTGTCTGTTAACATAGTAACAGTAGTTCTATGTGTTATAAGAATTACTTTCTGTAGAATTGCGTTAATTTATTCACACTCGAAATTACAACCATTTCTTAAAACTTTCTGCTGCAGCGTTTTACCAATGAGGATCATTTGGCTGTCCATAAGCATAAACATGAGATGACACTGAAATTTGGTCCGGCTCGTAATGATAGTGTCATTGTGGCTGGTTAGTATATACTTTTATAATTGGTTTATTCACTTTTCTGCTGGAATGGGCATACATTTTATGTATTTTCTCTACATAATGCATAGACATACATTAAGAGAATACAAACTATTTTCTTCATTGTAGTTGTCTGCAATGTGCGATTTGTCAATATTTTCATGTGTAATTAGCTTTTGTCAGAATTTGAAGCCAGTATCTTTCTCCATAAATAACTTTAATTTGGATCTGATATATAATCTAAATATTTTTCAATTATCAACACTTCAATAGCTGATTTAATTATGTAATATGTATTCAGTAATAACACACAATAAAGGCTATGTCTAACAGGATCTGTAACTAGATTAAGCTGTATTTTAGTTTTAATTATTGATACTACTTGTGTCTGAAATTTTAAAATATGTAGGGTTTTTTACATGTTACACTGACATTAGAGTGAATTGGTAACTACTAATCTTTTAAATAGGATAGTAAAAGGAAGATAATGATTTCTTCTTATGATTTTAGCTTAAAGTCAAAATATTTTTGCTGTGTTTCCACCTCTGAATCCATGGTATACCCTTGGTCAGTTCTAACTAACATTTATTTTGTCTGTCCGGGTTCAGAAGTAGTCACCAGTGGATGATTGATTGCGTTATAAATGATAAAGCTCTTGAATGGAGATAGCACATGCCAATTATTCCAAAGTTGTAGTCAGGCTGTTTTGTTGGTCTTTTTCAGTGGTGGAACAGCCTAAATGAACTTCACAAAAGCTTTCAGACATATCCTGAATTTAAGAATAATAACTGGCTAATTTGTTAGGACAAGCAGATTTAAAAACAAAAACAAAAAAACACAAAAAAAAACCAACCAAACAAACAAACAAAAAAAACCCAAACCCATTACTCTTAAAACAGCAGTCATGCATTTTAAAATTATAAGTATGATCCTTGGCAATAAGAAGGGGGACCTGTCAAATAATCAGGCGTTTAAGAATGAAACCTTGCCAGGATCTGTCTTTGCAGCCACCTTCCAGTGTATGAACTGTTAGTCATAAATGCCAGCTTATCTTAGTAAGGTGCACATAATAGCACTTTACAATATTTTAAGTGTAGGTAACTCTGTGCCAAATGTGGTTAATTTTGACCTGGTAGTGATAGTGAAATAATGTGAATTTATGTAGTATCAAAAAACTTTGTTGAAAGACTTCTCTGAAAGTGTTTCACATGGTAGTCACCCAGATACCAGAAGTCTTACGGCTCTAGCTTGACTATAGAGGCATCATAGGAGTCAATACCATCTTGTGTACAGTAGCACGCGTTTTTTAGAAGTTCCACACACTTGAAAGTAGTCACTACTGTTGCACAATATGACAAGAAGGAAGCAAACTGTCCATGAACTGTGTGGTTTTCTCCCTCTCTCTTTGGTTTTTGTTGAATGCCTTTATATAGGCCTCATGTTCATTTGAAAATAGAGCTTGCTTGCTCACTAAAGTGATCTGCTATGCTACACTGTGCGCTTGAGAACAGCTCCCTCTGGTTTCTGGGCACAGAAAAAATGCTTTGATACACTCCCAAAACTCTTTAAGGGGTTTACTGGTTTGCATGTTTCAGTTGTGTGTCTCCAGCAGGTGGAGTATGCCTTCTGGCTGGCCTCCCTGCAAGGCAGGATGGAGCTGCTTGCAAGGCATAAGCGAGTTCTTGATTGAGCACATTGCCTCTTTGTTTGCTTTTCTTCTGAAAAATATTTACAATAAGTATGTTCATGAATGGTATTTGTAAAATAAAATTGTGGGGGGTTTATACACTTCATTTCAGATCAGACACCAACACCAACTCGATTCTTGAAGAACTGTGAAGAAGTGGGCTTATTCAATGAATTAGCAAGTCCTTTTGAAAATGAGTTTAAAAAGGCTTCTGAAGATGACATTAAGAAAGTACGTTCAAAAACTTTTTTCTCTCAGAGCTTCTACTTTTTCTCGTATCAGAAACTCCATTTAAAGAAAGCAGACTTTGGTTTTACCTATTACCAGCTACGCTGTACCAATAATCATTTGCCAGCTGCTTATATATGTTGAATGAATGAGCGAATACGAATCTAAGATTACTCCTCTGAATATCAGTCTACCTAATTAATTTTACGTAGCTAGCATGGTCAATGGGACACATTGACTTTGTCTTAATTTTTAAACATCTAATCTATATCTGTTGAAATTAATTGTTAGCTTTGATTGAAATTTCATTAGACCCTGAATAAGCAAAAAATACCTCCAAACAGTAAAGAGTCTTTGCAGAAAGAAAAAAAACTCGTAAGAAGCCCACATGAAAAGATTAGTATGTGAACACTGATTATTTTGGTTAGTTTTAAAACACCAGTGTACCAGAATCAATAGTAATGATAATGAGTTAAATACTGACTAAATTTAAAGAAATGTCAGTAATTTGATTGTAAGGATATTCACTATGCATTAAAATCACTTTTTGCTTAGAAATTATCACAATATAAATGTCTACTTTTTTAATGTACAGATTGAAATAATATGAGAGAAATTTGGACTGTATCTGTTTAGCAATTTCATGTTTTTATGAGAAACTTCCCGTAGATTTAAATGTGTTTTCTTCTGTTTGTTCTAGTACTTTCCAGTCATAACTGATTAAGGGCCCAAACACTTCTGCAAATGAAAAGTTTTGTTTAGTATCCCCTTCGAGTACTGTTGACTTTGTAGGCGGTGATTTAAAAAAAAAAAAAAAATTATACATGAAGATTTTGCAGAATTAGTATCTGTGTTTTCCTTGTTTTAGTAAAGATTTTAACAGACGCTTGTGAATACAGTATTATCCATTCCTGACAAAGCCTCATGCTTGCTTTGTTACTGTACTATACCAAATTATTATTGTTTTTATTTATTTTTTCAATTGATGCATGCTATCTCTTCTTAAAGTACTACATACAGTAATACTGTGTCTTAATTTACTAGTGCCATGTCTTCTGTGTAACTTGCCACTACCTTGGAGGAAATTAGATGAGTTGTGAAATATTTATTTGTTCAATTGATATTAAATTTCTAAGCTGCGCTCTGTGTTTTGAGAAGAAATTCAGACCTGCGATATCTCTGGTTGATTAGTATACATAAACAATCATGGCAAGGGAAGGGGAAACTTGCCATGATAGCATACTTTCTAGCAGGAGTTTAGTTAATTTTTTTTTCTGGAGTATTTCATATTCAAATGTGATATGAAAAGAGATTCCACTTTTAAGAGTCTTCCCTGCTGTTGGTAATGTATTGTGTAGGAAAACAAGGGATTGAATTGGATAAGAATTTGGAAGAATGTGAATAAGAGTTGAACTTGGGGAGAACTTTTTTCCAGAAGTGGCAGACTAGACATAAGCAGAGGCTTTCAAATCTATAGTATTGGGTTAAGTGTTTTTGTAACTTAATGCCTTTGTGGCATTTCAGATGTCCTGCTGGATTTTATCTGGGTAGTAATGCAAAACTTGCCTTTGCAATAAGTTTGAAAAAAAAAAAACAAAGATCACATAGATGCTGGAAAAATAGCCTTGACTGGTAATGCATCTGCATCAAGGTCTTCCAAACATCAATACCTTCCTCTTGTTATAAAGAAGATACTTCTCTTTAGTTGCTTACATTTTCTTGTATACTTTAACTTTTTTAGAGATTGAGTAATTTTGTTTTAAACTGGTGCTCTTAGATGCCTCTAGATTTGTCTCCTCTGGCAACACCAATTATAAGAAATAAAATTGAAGAACCTTCCGTTGTAGAGACAACTCATCAAGATAGTCCTTTACCTCATCCGGAGTCTACTACCAATGATGAAAAGGTCAGAACTCTTTTACTTGTTTATTTTTTCTTTTTGAAATCAATTTTTCAGATCTTTTGATGATCTGTAAGTTATTTGTACATGATGATACCCACACTACTTAGCTGGTTGGAAGGAAAAGAATTTTCACTTGCTGTATTCCTGTGGGTATGCACTTGGTTTATTCTTTACTTAGCTTTGCTCACAGCAGTTATTTCTTTGCCTCATACTGGCCATCCAGTAAAGCCAGAAAGAAAATAAAATTTAATATTCATGTGTTGTTAGGCAAGGCTAAAGGGCCTCTCTTTCTGTTTATGCATCATCAATTCTGAAAAAGCAAAGAAAATTCAGTTTCTTTATTACTTTTTTTTGTAATAATGTTAACACTTGGAGGTTCTTCATGTGCATGTTTTTATGTTATCCTGTGTTTTACCATGAATTGTTTTGTAAAACAGCAGGGGATGTTGTACAAAAATGTATAGGGGTGAAGGGGCTGTCCTTCAAAGCTAAGCACCAGATAATTTTGGTTGAAATTTTTTACCTTTTAGTCTATAGCAGTATGTTTAAAAGTGATCTCAGGCATTTGCTTGTTTAGTGTTTACTTCAGTACTCATAGAATACTGAGGTATTGCCTGTCACTAGAGGTTGTTACAGTCAAATGGGTTTTAGAATTATTGCTTTAAAGAAGAAATATGTGGTTTAATAGTAATGATAACTTTGATACGTGATTTGTGGTGTTTTCATCACGTGGAATTCTCTTAAAGACAAATTGAAGCAAAGTGAATGATGTGAATTAATTATTTCTATTCCTGTGTCAATAAATAAACCATTAGAAATAGAACATAATAAAGCAATATGGTTGCTCTAGTCAATCTTTGTTCTACGTGCATCTTTAGCAAGCAGTCTGCATATCTTATTGCCAAAGGACTCTCCAGGATGGCAGCAGGATGATTCAGGTTGGAAGGGACCGCAGGAAGTTCCTGGTCAAGCTTCCCCCTCAAAGCATGTGTTCTGAGATCAGACCAAGTTACTAAGGTCTTTATGCAGTCTGGTCTTGGAACATCTGAGGAGTGAGGCTGCACGGCCTCTCAGTGCACACTGTCCCAGTGCCAGGCTGTCCTTGTAGAGAAAGTCTTTTTTGTTTGGATCCAGTCTGAACCTCCCTGGTTTCAGCTTGCACCCCTTCTCTTTTATTGCCAACAGGCACCAGTGTGGAAATAGCCTTAAGTGTGTGACAGAAACTTGAGTTTCAATTCAAGTGTGTCTTTACAAAGCTTCACTGAGCTTGTTTAGTTAGTAAGAATGAGTAATTATAAGCAGTCGAGGCAATCATGTAGTCAAAACTAATAAAAGGTAGTTTAAAGGAATATGTGTAAAGACTGCTTAAATTAAGTAAATCATAGTCCGAATCTTAAGTCTTCTTCGTTTCATTTCTTTATTTTAGAGTTTAGTTTGTTTTTTCTCTGCAGATACTTACTCTAACTACTGTAATTTTGACAGGAGATAATATTAATATCTTTATATAGTAGTGGTTCAGTATCTCATTAGTATCATTACAAGTGAAAATTATATCTCAATGCCTGGCAGTACTTATAAACTTGTCTCATTCACGATGTAATTTCAGTATTATCACTGTAAGTGCTGAAGTGAAAAGCTGCTGCTGCTCAATGCTGTTCTGATGTTTGATTGTAGAGACAAGCTGAGCAAGGATGAGGGTGCTGCTTGGAGTGTGCTGCTGCTGAGTGTGGCCTACAGAAGTTGAGAAATGTGAGCAGAGTGTTGCTGTTTTCTCAGTTAGATTTTTATATTCTCCTTCTATAGATGTATTGAAGGAGGGAAAGTGGCTTTGGTTTTTTGAGGGCATAGTTGGTTTTAAAAGATATATGCCACTCTAACCATTTCATTGGCTGTATATATTTTAGTAGCTTTAAATGATTACAGCCTGTTAATGTATGTGCAAGACAGTTCTAATTTTCCTTGTAGCTGTCAAAGAAATTTCTTAGATACTCTTAAAAAAATTATGCTTAATGCTTTTCATAGTTTTCCAAGGGTTCCTTGAGTTCTATTAGACTTCAGTAAGAGTTGATACTCTACTTTGAATAGACCAAAATATCATTAGAAGTATATAAAGCCTTTTAGCCTAAAAATAAGCAAATGAAACTTAATTTATTGAGAGCTTTTGGACTCATTCTAGTTGCTTATTAACAGTACCTTGAAGAGTGAACCTCAACAGTGTCACAAGTTGCTTAGTTATCAAATAGCTAATTACTTAATTAACTTAAAACAAATTGTTTTCTTACGGTAATAGTCAATGACAGTATTAGTTCTGGCCACGTACATTTTTTTTTTTATAAAGATCTCTGTGTATTTATTGATAGCATTAGGAATGTATTGCATGATACTTGCTTTTAGATACACAATGCTTGCAAATAAGCATCTCTGAAAACACTTTTGAAATAAAATAACTTTCCTCTTCTGTAAAACATTTTCCATATCACTAGATTTTAGTTTCAAGAATAAAAAAGTTGGAGAGGTTATTTCAATAAGTCATTAATGTCTTTGAATAGGTTTAAACTTTCTTGTAAAGATGGGTGAAGGCAAGATGACTTTGACTTAATCTCATGATTGCAAACTCATCTCTCTTGTTCTTAAGCAGAATATATTTACAAACTATTTTATTTCAGACAAAATTTATACTTTGTTAGTGCAATGCTTTAATGACCAATTAATATCTTCTGTCAGACTGCTGTGCCTATGGTTTTGTTTTAATAGGCTAATAAAATGTTAGTTTCCTTTAGATACATACTTCTTGAATCCACGGCTTGTGTTACTGCCACACTGTTGCAGTAACTAGCATATGCATGTATTTTTCAGTGTAACATAGAGCAAGTAAGTGTAAGAAATAGAAAGGAAGTTGAAAATACTTTGTTTTCAACTGTATAAACACACCCGTCAGTGATTGTGTTATTCCTTTAATGATTAAGGATTGATTCTGATCTTTTAAAAAAGGCACAAATGCTGTCTTTAATAACACACAGGCATAATTGTATGCATGTGAGGCTTCTGTTTTCAGAATTTTATAGATTTATTTCAGTTTTATCCATTAATCTCCTGACCGTTGCTGAAATCTGGTTTCCATAAGAGCACTTTGTCTAAAAGTTGCAAATCACTTTTTCCCTAGTAGGGGATCAAGCCAGGGGGAAACCTGGTTTTACAGTCGGTATTTATTAGAACATCTGTCAATTAAGCTTCTGTTATTAATAGCCAGTAAGTATTCACAGAGTGCCATAGCTTACTCCTGCATGGTTGCAGCAACAGTTGGGACGCCAATCCTAGCTGCTCAAAGGTGGAAGGTTGTACTGACGTGCCAGTGACTTCTAGGTAGGTGTTCAGAAAGTGTTTTGGGCCAGATTGGATGGGGTGCTGAGCAGCCTGATCTAGTGGGAGATGTGCCTGCCCATGGCAGAAGGGTTGGACTTGGGTGATCTTTACAGGTTACTTCCAATTCAGACCATTCCATGAAAGTCCTTCAAGAGGTACATTATTTTGTCAAATGTATTTACAAACCTGTAGTCTTTGTTCATGTATAGTAGCTGCTGTGGTTTTGGATGTTGTTGAAATTGTACAGCACGCTCATGCTAACATAGAGATTTAGCTGGTATTCTGAGTTTGCATTGTTGCAAATTCAACAGGGACAGTTTTCTCTAGAGCTTATTTGTTCTTGGGAGACTTTCACACACTCAGCCTCTCAGCACTTCTCGGCGTTTTGTATTGTGGTACCCGTTTCTACATCCATAGACGCAATTAGTTACAGAAGCCACTGACACAAACCTCTGGAAGAGGCTGTTACGGCATTGTTGTTGAGAAAGTGTGAATATTTAGTTAGTTCAGATTTTTGTATTAAAGCTTTATATATATATATATACATACACACACACATATATATATATATATGGGTCCGTGGTTGCTGTTAGCCAGCTGTCTTTTTCTCACCTTTTTATGGAAATTAGAATTACTTTACCATGGTTGTTTGTTCTGTGGTGTTCATACATCTAAACTTGTAGTTATACATATGCTTCTATATATATGCATGGTTGCTGTGTTTGAAGGTGCTTCAGGAGAAAGGAGGGACAAGAAAATGTGTTTACACCTCTGTTGGCTGTTGGGGGCAAACATGGGTGTTCCTGTGTGGGATCTCATGGGGAATGGACTTTGTAGTGGCTCCTTCCTTGCTTGCAGTAATGAGACACATAAAAGTGGCAAACAGCAGGCAGGAAGGAGTGAAGCTGAAACCAGTGAAGGATGACACAATATTAATTTCTGAATTGACCATTGCCAAAAAACTACTAGTGCAAGTATTCTCCCCATGTGCCTTCCTCTGATTTCTCACATTTAAGCAATTCAGTCTCCTTAATGTTTTCCTGGTGGCTCTTCTTATTGAGTAACATCTGTATAGCTGTTATAACAAATTCCTTATTTGCAAAGGAGTGTTTAATCCTTTCCTAAGAATATGCATTAGTCAGCTTTTCCCCTTTTTTTTTTTTTTTTCCTGTTTCTGCAATTCCATACTGGATGCTTTCTTCTTTGGACTGAATGCTTATCTGTAATTCTAGGTACTGTGTTCAAGTATTACAACACTTATACCAGACCGATACTGTAAAAAAAATTCTTGCTTTCCTGAACACAGCTCACTTATTCTCCAAAAACTCTCTTTCACTGTAAATAGTCTTTTAGGCCCTTTGGGGAAAAGCCTGAATGAACTAATGAAACCTTGATGGCAAATTCGGCCTCTGAGCTTTGAAGAGAGAAAATTTCATCATCTAAAGTCCTTTCTCGTTTAAAGTCCATTCATAGTTTTATGAAGTACTTAGAGGGGCACACACGTTTTGCATTGGGTGAATAAAAACAGTCTGTAAGATAGCTAAGACTTTACTACTTACAGCTTTTTGGATGAATTTTAAAAACTTAAGTTCAATTCAGAGCCTATATGACACAAGTATGAGATGTTGTCTTTGAATTACGGTTTAACAGTGGAGCAATTAAAGCCTGCTGGTCTTAGGATGTAGTTTACTTGCCTTTGATTGCAGTAGCTAGTGTCAAAAGAATAAATAACTTGGGAAAATCTTGTCTGAAGCTAAATCTGAAATCTGAGAATATCAAGGGTTGCTTGAGAGGGAAGACATTGGTTACAATAAGGCAGTTCTGGGTTTTCAGAAACAGCAAATACTGTTACTATTTGATGATGTACTTTACCTGATTGCTAAGCTAATAACTATAGTCAATTCTGTCTACTATTTACTTGGAGCTACGGAAATTTAATTTCTGTGCTCAGATAATTTCTTCTGCATTGGGGTGTGCATATATTTTGCAAAGGTATGAATGTCACACTCCAAGTATTTTTAATTTAGTAGCACTCTAGTTGAGAAGTACAAGGGCAAGGGATAAAGGCTTTAAAAAAAAAAAGACAATTTTTTTCCTGTTTTACTGAACCATAAAACTCTTTCATTTTGCTTGTTTAAGTCTGCAACAGTGGACTAAAACTGAGATGTACTTAAGGATGCAATAAAATGTTTCCCTTATTCAGAGTGTGGGTAGACATGATGATGCAGATATTGTTGTGTGTTTCTTGGCAAAACCTCCCCCTTAATTATGGAATCAGACCTGAATTATAAGTAATAGTAATCTTAGCATAAATTGAGCCAGGGTTTGTCACAGAACTAAAATCACTGTCACTGGAACCATTTCACTTTAAATGATTCATCCAAAGGGTTTGTTGGTTTTGGTTTTGTTTTGTATATTTTTTTAATTGTGTTACTAATTCTACTTGCATAATGTTATAAAAATTCTGACTTGTTCCATCAAACTGTGTTCATTTAATGATTTGAATTAGTGGTCTATACTTGTATTTATAAACTGATAAATTGTTGTTTTTCCTCAGGAAGTGTCACTGCAGCAGACCGCACAGCCTACATCAACAATAGTTCGTCCAGCATCGTTACAGGTTCCTAATGTACTGCTTACGAGTTCTGACTCAAGTGTTATTATTCAGCAGGCAATACCATCACCAACGTCTAGCACTGTTATTACCCAGGCTCCATCCTCTAACAGACCAATAGTGTAAGTTATGTGTAACTTAGTAAAATGTTTTCTTACAGAATTTGAAAATATTTTCTCTTGATTACTTTCAGTTACTGTTTCCGCAGTTTTGAGATGCTTTGGTGTAATGTGGTGCTTTACTACATATGAAACATACAACTTTCACTACATGTGAAATATAATTCCATGTTTCTCAACATCACTAAGTTCATATTTTTGATCTCCAAAAAAATAATGTTACAACTGTAAAAAAAATATAATAATCCAGTTTTAAAATGTGTAAACTTGTTTTCTTCTCTGGATAAGTTTTCTTTTATATAGTTCATTCCTTTTTCAGTCCAGTTCCAGGTCCTTTTCCTCTGCTGTTACATCTTCCTAATGGACAAACCATGCCTGTTGCTATTCCTGCATCTATCACAAATTCTAATGTGCATGTCCCTGCTGCAGTTCCAGTAAGTAAGCATGATGCTATATTAATTTGAAAGTGGAGCAGATGTGCATAAGTGGAGCATAGAACTTATTTTTAAGCAGCTTGATAGCTGTTTTGGCTTCAGAGGGTAGTGCTGTCATATGCTCTCTATTATGATAACATACTCAGGTTTTCTTCATTTTTATACTTTATCTGGTCAGCTTGTTAGACCTGTCACCATGGTGCCTAGTATCCCAGGAATCCCAGGGCCTTCCTCCCCACAGCCAGTGCAGTCTGAGGCTAAATTGGTAAGTGAAAAACTCCATTATTCCTCAAGAAGAGTAACTTGAGAAAGTAATTCTATTGCTTTTTAAAACAGCTTTAGTTTTCTTTTGTTAGTCTAAATTCTTCAAGTGCAAATTTACTAAAACCAGAAAAGTAACAGGTGCATTTATTTTACAGTTATTTCAAATTCCAGCTTATGTTAGTTCTGTTGCTAATGGTAATTTTTATCTTATGTTGAACCATTATTCTAAATGAACTAGATTTTTAACTGAAGTCCTTCTTGGTCTTTGTAGTGGAGGGTAGGAAATCTTAGTTGAAAGAAAGACAAGGTTATTGGCATGTTAACAGCAAACATCACCTTCAGAAAAGCAAAATATGTTTCCTCCCCAAGGATATGATTTTTTTAAAAAATAGAGAAATAAAAATATTTTTTAATTATGTTTTCAGAATCTCAACTGAGTATGACCTATCTGGCAAGAAGTGTGTAATTAGATATGTGTATCTTATAGTCTTCAGAAACAACCTCCACACAAACCAATTTCTTTTGTGTCAGAGATTTTTGAGACTTTGAGATTATTTGGGAAAATCATGAGTAAAACAAGCAGAAGAAAGTTTATTTTGGGTTTGGTTTTGTTTTTAATATTAGCTAATTAATATTATTTCTTGAACAATTTTCTCCAACATTAGGTAATTCCTTCTCAGTTTTTACTGTCTTGTTTGTTCCAACAATTCTAAAATAATGGAAAATCAATTATTAAACCGTAATTAACCCATTTACGTATTTAAAGATGTAAAGAGTACCTGTCTTGTGAAGCGGTGTTCCTCTTCTGACTCATAGTTTGTGTTAAAGAATCATGAACACCTGGTAGACTTTTTTATATTTTTTTTCCTACATCAGTATTGATAAGTGGGAGGATGCCCATTACATCCTTGGATATCTCATTTCTCTCAACCTAAACCTGTGGGCTTTCTTTTCTTACCCACTTTCTCTCCTTAAACCACAATGTGAAGAATGGCAAATCTGGGAATAATTATTCTGCTGTCTGCAGTAATGGGATTTCAGTATAGTGGATGCACTATTGAGTACATTGCTGAGTGATTGGCTTTTACAAAGCTTTAAAGGGCAGAAAGAAATGCATGTATGTGGTGGAAACTTTGGTCTCATGTTGGAACAAGCAATCACTCAGATGCGAAGAAAAACAAAGAACATTAGACTTAAATTTTAACAGTCTCATTAGGCTTCTCGTTAGAATTTAGCTAATATATGCACTTCAGTGATGGCATATCTTTTTTTTTAAGTGGGACTGTAAAAAGAGTATTTGCAGTATTTTTTTCTTTCTTGTCACTTCATATAAAGCATGAGCAGAATGCAAGAATATCAGAATTATGTATGTGTCTTATGCTCATTTACTTTTATATAGTGCCTATTCCCAAAAATAAAAACTTAATTTCTTATCACTCCTAAAATAAAAGCAGTTTAATGAGGAACTTCATGTTTATATAGAAGAGCTTCCAACAGGAAGACTAGCTCGTAATGCTATGTGATGCATAGTTGGTAGATACGTGATGGTTTATTAACTGTAAAGTTCCATTTTAATTTTTAAAATTTAAGTCTTTGTAATACCAAATCCTTTTATTTTGCATGTATCTCTTGAAAATAATTTTGCTTGCTACACAGTAAATTCTGTGAATTAAGGTTTCTTTTCACACATGTTCCTGGTTAAGCCAACAGAAGACATTGTTTAGTTTTACAGCTGTTTGTTTGCTTCTTATTTCATTAATAGTTCACATTTAAAGTTGGAATTTTAAATTTCAGTGTCATAGTTTGTAAGTGAACAGTGGAGATTTCATTACAGTATGTTTTGTCAATTAACAGTGTGCTGCAATTTGTGGATTTATCGGTATGTTCGTTAGTAGAACACTGGGAATGCTTCCTGTGTCCTTTTGCCTACTATAGCCATGATTCTGCTTCATGTTGGGGTGAAGGCTGTCAGCCCAGTATTCTCACTGTCTTTGGGGCAGAAAGCTGGATGAAGGCCCTAAAGCTGTGATGTTCCCTCCAGGCCCAGGAGTCAGGATTTTTATAGATCTCTGGGATTTTCTTGACTGGTGCTTGGTTTTATTTGTTAATTATTCTGAGAATTTTTTTTGTTGTCCTTTACAGCCGGTCCTTGGAGTCTCTTGGATTTTTTTCATATTGCATATAAAATGTAAAAAAATATGTAACAAATGTAAACGTGCTTGAATAGTTTCCTAACATTGCAACTATTCCTCAGATATTAAAGTAAATTTGGTAGTGGATGGGATGCAAAATTTGGAAAGGTACCGTGTTTTTTTAATTCCCCAAAGGATTTGGTCATATATGGTTTTGGCCATCATTGTTTCGATCTTTCTTTTATTTGAAGACTGTACTAATATGGTATTTTTCAACTATCAAGTGTGAGAATGCAATTTCAAGGTACTCTTAATCAAAACAAATCTACCTACTGCAGAGATTGAGTAAAATCCTTGAAGAATTGTTTGCGGTAACTTTAAGATGCAATATCCCCAGATTGCTGAATTGTTATCAAATACAGATCTGTCCTGTGTAGAAGGCACAACTCCTTGTGTTTTGGATTAAATACCTGGCAGGAACCAGACACTTACCTTCATTTGTGCTTTGTGCCTTTCTTTACCGAGGCCATTTCTGCAGTTAATTTCTTACATGACATTTTAAGAAACTAGTGTATTTTAGAGTTTTATAATAAGCACTTCGTGCTCTGATTTCATTCCTCATCTCAATCTGTCATTTCTCTTACCTGTTTTCAAAAGACTACTATTGTGGAGAGTTCCTTTCGGCATATAGTGCATTGTTTCCTAATGCTATAGAGTGTACTTATTTAAACATGGATTTGCGTAACTTAATTTCTATATTTTTATTAATGTGAAAATAACATACTTTTTCTAACTTGATTAATAGCCGTTGCTCCCTTATGAGTTGCATATAAGAAATTTTATCTAGAGCATCATGTATTTCTTTACATGAAATCATGAATGAACTTTAGTAAAACAAACTGACATTTTGATTTCTAAGAGCTAAAGCTTAAAATAACTGCCAGAAGACATCTTTGGTAATGAGCGTAGGATGCCTTCTTATAGCACAATTAAATCTTTTTCTTTGGCTATGCTGGAAGTGTTAAAACCCTGTAAAGATAAGGGAACTAATATACTTTCTGGGTATCTTTTTTCCCTACTATGGACAGCTTTGGAGACTTTTTCAGTTCATAAATGGGCTCTGTTATGACATTTGAAAGTGTTTTTTAGATTAGAGCATCCAAATTGAATGCATAATAATCAGAACTGTGTATTCATTTCTGTATTTGATAAAGTTTTTGGTCTGAGAAGTTACTTCTAGAATTCTGTTCTTTCTTTGCTCTTGTCTCTGTTTACGATCAAAGCTGCTTGACACTAAATGATTTCATGAGTTCCATGGAGCAACAGCTGGATGTGAAAACAGGTTCACGGAGTGAAATAGCAGATAGAAAAATAGATACCAACTGAGAGGAGAAGGAAAAAATTGTGAAAAATTAAAAAACTGGCCATTCAGTGAGCCAAATTCTTAGGGTTGGTGACATGAATGCAAGAGTGTTTCAACTGAAAAAGCTGAAATGTAGTGGTCTTCTGCTGTGTGTTAAGCATAGTCTGAAGTGTCTGCTTCAGCACTGAAATGTACAGTACTCTGTCTTTCAACAGTCTGGGATATTTACATGGAATTAGATGGCACTACAATAACTTCAATATTGGATAATACAATTATAGTGGACATAACCTGTGAAAGACACTGTTCTTGTACTTTTGAACATTCCTGGGTCCTTTTTCTCTTGTTCCTAGTAGAACTGAAGAGTGAAATATAACTAGAGATTTTATTCAGACACAAACTGTCATTTACTGCTATTCTTTTGAAAATACCCTTATATCGAGAATGACATTCAGAGTGAAAATGAGTTTCAGATTTGTCGCACATTGAATATAAATTGTCAGGTTTTCTGATGTGACTCCATATTTGTTGTTATGCTCAAGAAACTAACTTCCACATATTAAAGTAAAATCAAATGCATAAGTCTGTGATATTTTAAAGGCTTAGAGGTGGATGCAACAGCTGTGTGTTGTGGTTTAAACTCAGCCAGCAACCAAGCACCATGCAGCCACTTCCTCACGCAGCCACTTGCACCCCACCCAGTGGGATGGGAAAGAAAATCAGAAAAGTAAAAGTGAGAAAACACACAAGTTGAGATAAAGGTAGTTTAATAAGTAAAGCAAAAGCTGTGCACGCAAGTAAAGCAAAACAAGGAATTCATTCACCGCCTCCTATGGGCAGGCAGGTGTTAAGCCATCCCCAGGGCAGCAGGGCTCCAGCGTGTTTAACAGTTACTTGGGAAGACAAATGCTATAACTTCAAAAGTTCCTACTTCCTCCTCCTTGCTCAGCATCTGAAGCTGAGCATGATGTTATGTGGCATGGAATATCCCTTTGGTTGGTAAGGTCAGCTGTCCCAGCTGTGTCCCTTCCCAAATTCTTGGGTGCTTCCTGCCTTCTTGTTGTCAGATCAGTAAGAGAAGTTGAAAAGTCCTTGACAGCTTAGCAACAACTGGAATATTAATATGTTACCAACATTATTCTCATCCTAAATCCAAAACAGGACTATACCAGCTGCTAGTAAGAAAATTAACTCTGTCCCAGTCAAAACCAGGACACTATGCTTTTAAAAAAAAAACACCAACAAAAATAACCAAAACAAACTCACAAAGATAAGGACTCATGATTGTAAATATTCCAAAATCACTTCTGAACTTTTTCTGATATGTGATTACATGTTTTCTATACATGAATTGTGAGCCACATGTTATTCCTAGTTGTAAAACACTTTTTTTTTTTTTTTTTATTGTACATCTGGCGGATGCAATCTTAAAAGTTCAGACCCTTCTGCGTGGATTGCAGAAGTTTCCAAAGCACTTTAAAATTGCTTTTAACATTGGCTGTCTTCGTCTGTCTCCTCCTATCTGTATAAAACCTTTTGTCACAATTTGAGAAATACCTTGCACACAGTGGGCAACCAGTAGGCTTTCTGCGGGAGGTTTTCTCTGAGAAGTGACAGAGGGCAGCTTGGCAAATGTTCAGAAACCGACATTAGCTTGCTGGAGCCCGGCATGGGACCCTGTGTTCAGCAGAATTCTTCTGACCTGTCTCTCTGCATGCCGAGCTAATCAGCAAACACCTAATGAGCCTACTCTAAAGAAACAGACCCTCTCACAACCTACTTCATTTTCATATGTTCTCTGGGGGTGGAGAGACAAGACTTCATAAGGACTGATGATGCTGCAAAGACCACAATAATGATAATTAACTTGCTGAATTTAGAAGATTATGCTGTTAATTAGTTGCAAAATAAAGATAAGTAATAGAGCAGCAGATGGTAGGATAACACCCAGGAGAAGGAGGGTTATTACTCTGATGAGCTTTTGTGGCAGATATGAAATATGGATCTGAGGTTTTTCACAAATTGTTTCTGGAGAATATTATCTTGTTTCTGTGAGCTCTTGATGGAATGATCTAGTTCTACCAAATTTTGACAGATGCGGTGAGGATTTGTTTTCAAGGATATATGTGAACAATAAAACCCTGCTAATAAAGACTTTAAAAGCCATTAAGCTAGTTGAAAATACCGATTTTAGTTTGACTCTAATAACAAAATAATATCAAACAAACCTTGGTTGTCATTAGGCTTCCCCACAAAATAATACCTGTATACATTTATTCTAATCTTTATATACTTGATTTTAAAATGGAGGTTCTTGTTGTATTTGTGGTAATGACCTCCCTACTTACAGGAAGGACAACATCCATATAGTATTTTTCTCCAGCTTTACCTTCTAAAATATGAAACCTTTTAAATATGAGCTGGGTATCTCCTTTTGAAAACCTGTAGACATTCCTCAGATTTTCACAATATTTCTGTATTTGTGAATAATTTTAATGATAACTCTAATACAAAACTAAACCCAAATATTTACTATTTCTGTTTCCATATTACATTATGCTTAGTAATGTAATTTTCAAGAGTTTACTTTAAATTTACAAAATTGTTTAAACCTTAGCAATACAGTAGGGAAAGCTAAGTCCTACTTTGACTGCACATCTATTGTGCTTCATGTATATATTTTATAATTTAGGTAGTATTGAACTGTTTCCTTCAGTTTTGGCTGCCATTTTCAAATTAAGTGAAAAATATACAAATCTAATAAATGAACTTCATTTCTTTTTAGGGTAACTTTGCAAATATTTCTTTAACACAGAAATGCGGAGTAGAAAGAGCAGAACTAGATAATAATAGTTACTTATGTGCACATAAAAATACAGCAAACAAAAGCAACACAAAGCACCCCAATCCTAATGAGTTTTGTTTCATCTCCCAGATCTTCTGAACTTGGCCTGTGTTTCACTTGGGAAACAGATAGGCTTTGCAGTGTTTGCCTAGTTGGTTAAAGAAAATTTTCACTATCCTATCTAGGAGTTCACAGACAGTTGTTGTGGAGTATTTTTGTGGAGGATGCTTCTTACATCAAGAGCAATCATGAGCAGAGTAGATCGGACACTCTGCCCATACACATCCTTTCCCTATCATAGAATGGTTAGAGTTGGAAGGGACCTCAAAGATCATCAAGTTCCAAACACCCTGCCATGGGCAGGGATGCTTCCCACTAGACCAGGTTGCTCGAAGCACCATCCAGCCTCGCCTTAAATGCTTCCAGGGATGGGGCATCCACAACTTCTCTGGGCAACCTGTTCCAGTGTCTTGCCACCCTCACAGGACAGAATTTCTTCTTAATATCCAATCTAAATCTCCTCTCTTCCAATTTAAAACCATTAGCCCTTGTTCTGTCACTACACTTCCTGACAAAGAGTCCCTCTCCTGTAGGCTC
>VZRU01020920.1:37418-66464 GCA_013398155.1 Pedionomus torquatus
GATGGGATGGAATACCCCTGTTGGTCAGTCCTGGGTCACCTGTCCTGTCCGCTCCTCCTTGAAGGCGGGACCCTCCGACGGGCGAACGATGAAAATTATCTGACCTTGGTTTTTCCAGCAATAAGTCTAAAGAAGGGCCTCTCTGCATACCATCCCCCGGTACAATCAGGTCTTATCACTGCGAGATAATAACTGTGCTGTTAATTTCAGAGCCCAGCTAACTAGGAGAGGCCTAGCTAAGAAAGCAAAACTGTAAAACAGAAAATTGGTTCATTTTACCTCAAACCAGGACACCCATGATTACTTACTTTATATTTAATAGTAAATTTAATAAGTTTGGAGTTTTGCTTTAGTATAGTTTTATAGACTGAGTGCTAGGATTTAGTAGTTCGTATGTTGTTTAATGTCTAAATTACCTGCTCAGCTGAATTTACAGAGATGTCTTGTTTCCAAAAGCAGGTTAATACCAAAATGACTAGATTGCATCGTTTCACATAATAATTCTGACTTCTTTCAATACAGTTAGTACCTTTCTTGAAATGTCAGTGTCAAAACTTCTAATGTCAATGTCAAGGTTTTTAAGACTGGAAGTCTAACAGTACTTACAGATTTTGAAGAGATTTACTTGGTTGATTTATATATATATTTTGTTCCATAGTTTTCAATTTTCCATGAGTTAACTTCTGCCTGCTTTCATCATTTAAATGTTTGAAAGTATTTTTTTCTAATGAAACGTTGTCTTTCACATTTTTGCTTAAGAGAAAATTTCCACCTACTACATCACACCAGTAACTTGTTTCAGTTAGGTTGGCTGCCTTTAGTGTGGGCTCTGCTATGTAAGTTCTTTTCCATGCTTCCAACATTTTATAGTTTATTTACTGTTTGATTTATGTGGCCTGTATTTTCTATTAATAATGTTGACTTGTTTATTCATCTTAAATTTTATATAGCACATTGTATTGCCTCTGTGCCTTGCACAATATTGAAAGGTATAGTATGCTGTATAATACATTTAAGGAAGTATTGACAGTGCATCCCCAGTGGCTGTATTGTAGGATTAGATGACAAAGTTCATTATACAGTCTAGATTTGGTCCCTATTGCTTTAATATTCAAAATATCGGGGCAAAGTATTAGTAGAAGAATGATCTGATTTCCTTGCGAAGTCATCGCAGGCTTTAAAGGATCAACCATCAAGTGGTGGTTTGTACTAGTGCTGCAGAAGCTGCTTTTGGAAGGCTAAATTGTAAAAGAAACGCCTGTAAGTAAAGGTCCTTTCCCATATAGGGGTATCTTCTTGAAGTTGTCCAAAAAGAAACCCAAAGAACAGTGTTTAACTTAGCCACAAACAATTCTGCATCCCCATAAGTCACATTTATCTGTCTCTGATGATAGTTTTGGCAAGTACACCTCACAAATACCATCCCACATCTTGCTGAGTAAGGGTTCATCTGATCCCACTATTACATGTGTATTTTGGATCCAGGGAGAAATAGGCAGATACAGAAGAACATACTGTGCACTGCATGTTGTACCTTCTTAAGAATACAGAAGGGAAAGTATTTTTTGAAAAACGGAGTGCAGGTAAAAATAGTTACGCTTTCCTCTAGAAACCTGCTTTTTAATATTAACACATTTTGTAATGTGGGAACATAAAAATTCTTCCAGACAGCATGTGAGGTATATTTCATGCTTATTTAAAGAAATGTTGATGCCTATGCTTGACTTGGTATCTCATTAATGAAGAGGTCTTTTCCAGTGTGAAAACCTGAAATAATCTTTCTTCATACCAACTGTTGAAGTGTTTATTCCATGTGTTTCTTGTTATCCCATTCTCAGCATATTAACCACGTGTTAAATGACAGCCTCACGTTAACATGTTTTGAAGGACATGGAAAGACTTGCTGTTGTCACGTACATGTTAAGAAACTACGATGTGTATAGGAGCTGGTTCTAACAACCCCACTTTAATACCAGTTAAAGTTGTTCTTTCTGGTAGTATGTAAATGACAAGCATGGATTGCCTTTCTGTGACATTCCATGTATCATGTGTCTTGCGGACATGCTTTGGTCTACTTTCAGGAATGGTTTGTGCATGGCATGTAGCACTGTTGGCACAAAGCGTTCGTGCTAATAACAGTATCAGATATGTATTCACTAAGAATACCTCAACTTCTTTTTTTAAGTACAGAAATGCTCTTCCATTTTTTCCAAATCTGCTTTAAAATATTTGCTTTTGCTATTGCTGTTAGTGAAATTCTAACTATGTATAATACAAGTGACACTAAACTATAAACTGCCTTTCAAGTTTTTCATAAACTTACTTTACTTTCACTTAGTTTTACTTACAAAACAGCCACTTAGAAACAGCCACTTCATACATACGTATGCTATTTATGTACAAAATTCTTCATTAAAATATGGGAGAGGGTGGGTAGAAGATTTCTAAAAACCTTCTCCTGATTAAGTTACTTATTTTGTCAACATACCTTTAACAGAAGTAAGTTTTATGTTCTTGGGCATTGCTACTTCTGTAGATTATCAAGAAGTGTTTCAAAATTACATCAGCGCTTCTCCCCAGTCACTCCCCCCAGCTCTGCCAGTTCTGTGCAGTTGCCTGCTTGGCATCCAGGTTTGCGGCTACTCAGTAAATAACGTGGTGAACTAAAAGGAGACAGAAAGCCAAAAGCAGAAGTCGTGTGCTCTCTTAACAGCCCAGGATTTCAGGACATGTAATGCCAGCTGGTTGGAGAAAAACATCCATGAAGTCAGATTTTTGGCTTACTTGCAGCTCTCAATTTTGTTTTAAATATAAAGTTTCTAGAAGAGATATTTGATACAGTAAAATAACTGAATAGAAAAGTAGTCCTTGATAGCTTGAGAGGATTTTGCAAGTATAAAGGCTTGAAACTTTCTGTCTTCTAAATGGAGAGAGGGCTACAAAGAGGAACTTTGGCTCTGAAGTCTGGTATCTTGGTAACAGTGTTTATAAGCTGTGTAATTAAACCTAAGAAACTGTTCTTAAAATTTGTTTTCCTTACTTTGGAATCCTTTTATCTGTAATAAATCTCTTTTCTGACTGCATAGCTTTATTTGTAGCTTGCAGGTAAATTGGTTGACTTTCTTGTGTTTGGTTTTTCTTTAACTTGCTCTCAGATGTATAAACATACACATTTACCAAACAGTTGTCATGCGCTAATATGCAAAGGTTGCTGTAGTTTAAGTAATTTCAAGAAACAAAGGAATGGATTTATATTTAAAATAACCTATGAAGAGTGCATATGGTGACAAGATTTGTGGATCACAAAACATTATGGATAACTTGATTCTGTAGATAAGTAAAGATTTTTCTACTATTTAAAGTGAAAATGCATCTGTCAAAATGCCATACCATTTCTAATTTGGATTGTCACATAGAATGCAGTTGTGTAGCACTTCTCATCTGTAGGTATCAAACTGCTTTACAGGGAAGGTAAGTATCACTGTTCTCTAGTTTATAAATGGGGAAGTTGAAGCACAAAGAAGTGAAATGACCTTGCTGAAGGTCACCCAATAGTAGAAAGGCACTGCCTGGAAAAGAACCCTGTCAGTAGATTCTGCAGGTGCTGTCTCTTAGGTTACACTCTGCTCTAGTGACATAGGCTGACATTTCAGGATTTTGTCGTTATGATCAATGATTCCTTCATACAACACAGTTATGAAGGGTTGCCAAGGATAAAATTAGTATTGAAATCAACAAACACTAAATTATTTTCCAGTACTTGAGATTTTGAAAGTCCACATACAGACACAGTCACCAAAAATAATTTTGCATCGGCTGATTTATTTTTTTTTTTTAACCTTCTCTAATGTTGGCTGTGGCATCTGTTAACACGTAGTTTTACTCTGATTGGAATTCGTCACAAAACTTTGCAGAAGAGCCTTACAGTACCTGGATCATGTAAATGAGACTACATGTAGACTCTGCATTTGCAAACTGAAAAACATACGTTGTATTTTCAGAAAAAGCATTTCCTGGTTTAAAAAAATCATAAAATAAAGTTAACCAAGTTTCATCTAATATTTATATATTCTAAGACAGAAGAAATGTATACATTTTTTCAATATATGCCAAATGGAAACTTCTTGTATTTTTATCTCCCCCTAAATGAACAACTGAAAATCCTATAAAACTTAATACTTACCTTCAAAATTTGTGTAGTTTGAGCCTGGTAAAGTATGGAACTTTCTTCTCCTTTAGAATGAAGTCACCCTGCTGAGAAATGAAGTGGCACAGCTGAAACAGCTTCTTCTGGCTCATAAAGATTGCCCTGTAACCGCCATGCAGAAGAAATCTGGCTATCATAGTGAGTAATGTTCCATTACCTATAGCCTTAGGCTGCATCAATGAAATACTGCCAAAGTGAACTGAATGAACGTTAAAATCAAGAGGTGCAGTTCTAATATTATGGTAAAGATTTTTATTTTAAAACTTGAAGGTTATTGGAAGACAGGAATGAGTATGTGATATTTAGAAATATATATTTTAAGGCTTTTCAGTTGAAGTGTTACATAACATTGAAGGTTTTATGTTGGTTTAATAAATGCATATGATAATTAGCATTTAAGGACTATCAGTTTCTACACCTGCTTTTGAAAATATAATTAAAGTATTAAGAGCACACAATAAACCATTTTTTATACTGTGTCTTAGCCTAGTACAGTGAAAGGTCCTTGCGGGTTTTTTCTTCATCGTAATGAGATTTCAGTAGAGGTAATATAACAGCTGTCCTCATTTACCATAACATCCAGGATCAGTCAAGCCGTTAAAATAATCAGATGCAGGTTCATGGCTCCTACTGTACAATGCCTTCTGGATTGTTTTGAATTCCCCATTAAGCAAACACTTTCTTTAAACAGGGTATTTTAAAAAGTGTTTCTAATACTGGAGGGAATAGCATTTTTCTGAGTGGTGTTTTTTTTCTAATGCATGTTTTTCCTTCAAGTTGCTCATTTGATTTTTCATTCTTCCAGCATTTTAAAGGTTAATTATGCTTTCCTGACTTGTAAGTTCCTTTTTGGATATGATACACAGTGCCAGAACCAGCTGCTGCTGCTGTAGAATAAATGGCCAATTTTGTCCATTGTACACAAATTTGTTACAAATAACTGAGCTGGGAATGCATTAGGCAACATTCATAATATATAACCCACAGCTTTCGTTTTTATGATTTAGTGATATTTCAGGATATTTGTAAATGTGAAGATTGTTTCTGCCATATGTAGCCACTTCATTTTAATTTGCCAGTGTCAGTAATTCAGGGGAATAAAGGAACATTTTGTATTGCATGCAAACAGATCCTCAGGTGCTTGCGATAAAACTTAATGGCCACCATCTTTACTTGTAGTCGTTGTAAGCAATTTCATCAGAATGGGCAATATTTTTTAATTTAAAAGATTCAGGAGATTTAGCAACTCTCTATTGCCATATATATTTAGAATACTGATTTTGTCAGTTCTGAGCTTATAAATCTTGGTCCTTTGATCTCCAGTCATTTTGACAAGATGGAAAATAGCATCTTGGAGTAAATTGGAACAGTATAGAAATATGCTTGGGATTTATATTAACAATGATTGCTGCAGGGATGAGGCCATTATGGCTCCCATCTGACAGAACAACATAATTTCATACGGTAGCTACCAGGGGATAACATTATGCATGCAAGGTTTTTCAAAAAAAAAAGAAAAAAAAAAGAAAAAAAAAAAAAACAAAACAAAACAAAAAACAAAAACCTGTAGGTTTCTTGAATTTTGATGTTTTGAGGATGCGTGTTCCTGAATTGGCATGAAAAATACTCAAACGTAAGTCTTAAACTGGCAAGCTAATTACATGCTAAGGATTTCTTTGTTAAAGAATTAAGGGATGGCCTGTTCAGTACTTACTTTCTACCCTCAGAAAAGGACTTTAATGTTCCTAATTTACCAAAGGATGCAAAATAATAAGAACTGAAATACTAAGGGGTGGAAAAAGCCTGTGTTTGAGATGAAAAAAACCAAAACCACAGCTCACCTAGTTTCTTGAAAAGTCTCTTAAAAGTCAAAGTTCAACAGGAATGATAGTTGTAATACCATTCCTCTGAATGGATTTTGTCATGTTATCTCTATGTGAATATTGTTAGGAAAGCATGTTGGCCAAGTAACATACCCTCATACCATAGGAAGTATTTTTCAATAAACATGTTCCTCGAGTAATCCAAATTGAATTGCTTCAAAAATGTACTGAGTGGCTTAACAGACTGTCTCTGTGGAAGAAGTTGAGGACACTAGATTACAGAGTTCCTGCAGTGCCAAATATTGTGCACTGCTGAGACAGTGCTAGTTCATACCCTGCAGACTGTGTCTTAGCAGCTAAGCCCACAATTTAATGGGTTTCACTTATGATGCACTTAAATAGGCACAAGTAATCTGTTGCTTTTCAGGGTATTTTTGGCACTTGCGCGTATCTTTTAAGATCTTTTGGATTTCCCAGGCACATTATTATCTCGGGCCAAGTAAAAAGCACGACGGTGCAGATGCCCCTTTCTTCTTATTGTTCTTGGAATCATATTTTCCTTATTTAAAAAGTCTTGTGCCTGCTTCAAAAGAGGGTGTCACCAGGAGAGAGAAAACAGCAGGATTGGTATTGCACTTCCAGTGCACATTATGAATAAATTTCTGTTGCAGTGTTTGAGTTTTCAGCCAGTTTACATTTTTTATTTCCTGAAGAAGGATGCTGTCAGTTCTGAATGTATCTTTAAACATTAGGGGGAAAAGAGAAAACTAGAGTGTGTTGGAGAAATCTAAATGCTGTTCATTTATTTTTCATTTTAGCTCTTTTATACCAGATTATTTCTAAAAAGTCTTCTGCAATACTCCTGTATTTTCTCAGGCTTTTTCTGGACCTGGAGCAGGAAAAAGGTGAAAACTTGTGGAAAGAAAATGTGTTGTGAAAATCAGAGTTGTAAAAAATTAGAATTTGAAAAGGTTGTTTTAGGTATTTTTCCGTATTTTTCAGTAAGACATGATAATATTCAAGAACACTTGTAGAAAACTGTGTGTAAAGGAAGATAAATGTAGGTGGTGTTAAATGGGGTGTGTGTGTGTGTATTCTTTCTCTAGTTAGTTTTAATGAAATAATGAAAGGTGGCTAACCAGTTTCAGACCTCAAATAATTGGAGCTGCTCAAACCACTGTGTTCCTACAGCCTGTTGTGGACAGGCAACAGTCCTTCAGTGACTTCAGGAGATAGTCACAAAGGCCGGCTCACTGGAAATGAGTGCTTCTAGGCTTCAGTCCCTCTATAGTCCTTGGATGACCTGATGAGAATTACCATGAGGCTTCCTTTCTAGTCATTATTGGGACTAAAGGGAAGTTCTGGATCACACGTTAATGCTCCTCTTCTTTGTGGTGTTTTTTTTTCTTCTGAAGACCGAAATCTCTCTTTGGTTGTCTTACTGAAAGTAAGCTTACTTATTGGTAAGCGCTGCTAAGAAGTAAATAGCAGCAATGTTTGACTACTCTAGAAGGGTACATATTAGGAAATCCTCAAAAGTCTCCTCCGTGTTCTGTTTGGTTTGTTGTTTTTTCCTCAGTCTAGCCCATGTTGTGTTCCATTACCAATATAACTCACTCCTCCTCATGATGCAGTGTGTCCAGGAGCTGTGCAGCCTTCAGGAAAGTGGTGTGCAATTTTTCAGCCTTCTAATGTACAGCGTGCATTACTTCTGTAGATTCATTTCTAATTTGGACCCTTCATTTTCATTATTTTGAGGCAAAGCTGGGGGAGCTGTTAAAAAGCTACAATTCCTGGGCTTTTTTCTACATTATTAGCTGCAATACAATTCTAATATGTATCAGTTGCACTCTTGAAACCACAGTCCTGTGCCTGGCAATCCTCTGGTCAACAACAAAAAAAAAAAAAAAGGAAAAAAAAACTATCAGAATTCAAGTTGATTTTCCTATGTTCTTCTAAAAGTCTTTGTTCTTTATTCCCAGTCTTCGGGCTTAAGGAAACAAGTCACCTTTGTAATGAGGTGACTTTAAGTATCTGTTATATTCATTGAGTAGATTTTCTTGTTTGGTTTTAATTCTTCAATTAGAGTTCTGTATTCAGTTTTTGGCTTCTGTTCCTGTAAAGCTGGTGCTACATAAGGAAGGATTTTGAAGGAAACCTGAATAGCTGTTCCTTAGGGTAGCACCTCATTTCTACATATTACTTTGTAGTTACTGCACAGATTTACACTACTAGTCAATCTTACTACTGTACTGCTGTGTTAGGTTTGTATCTTGCATATTCACCTGTCTGCTGTAAGCTCCTCCTCCCTTCTAACCCCTGGCATCTGAAAATACCTGAATCATGTGTTTTTGTGTCCTCAGCAGAGGGTGTTTGTTCATCTGTTCAGTAGTATGAAAACTTCTATTGCACATTGGTGATCATACATATTCTTGTAACTGTTTCTTCCATCACCTATAAGGTCTTCCTGAGCTCATCAACATCAGAAAATCCAACTTTCCTTGGTTGCTTTTTTACTGCTTTGATACTATTACAGCCGCTTCTCTTGAGTTAACAACATACGTGTTACAGGATATAACATGATGGAAGACCTTCCTTCTCTGGCTGAAAGATAATGATCTGCTTTGTCTCCTCTCCATTTCTGACTTGTGGCATTTAAGACTAACCCTTTTCTTGAGGATAAGGAGGATTTGGCCAACAAGGAAATCAGGGATCAGCAAGAGAAGCATAATAGGAAGATTGAGATTCATAAGAGAGTAACAGTTTTGAAGAGGTCTTACACTGGGGAGACTGTATGTGATACATATTATCCCACTTGCTGCCAGTTCATTCTGGGGGAAAGAATGTGCCACTTATAATTAATAATTCACTGTTTTTCAAGAAGTGGCACTGGAGTTTCTGGTTTTAACAAAGTTTGCATGTATTCCTTATGTGTTTTTATATGAAATCTTGTAGGTCTTGCTAGAGGTGCTTAGCAAGGGTGAAATACTGACGAATAGTGTTAACTGAAATGGCACTTGTTCATGTTCTTTCTGCTCTTGAATGAGCAAATTCCTACTAAGGAGCACAAATGTCCTCAGAAGTATTTTAGTTTTCTTTCTCTTGCTGTATACTATGTAACCTTAGGATATGTGGTAGTTGTCAGCGGACCCAGCTCCCTACCATCTGCCTTTATCTCCTTTAATGCTTGAATAATCTGTTTTTGAAAAAATGCAGTGTCTGTAAAATAGTTGACCTCAATGGCTAAGAACATTATGATACTTTTCAATGATTGCTTCCATGCTGTTGAAGTAGAGGTATAAGAGAAATTCCTACCTTGTTCACATAGACAGTATTTCTTAGCAATATAGCAGTTTTGCTTGCTTACCCATTGTTTTTGACCATACTGTTCTTTTCCAGAAGTGGTCAGTAATAAAACTGTTGTTTTCAGGCTTTGAAGAGGAGCATGTTCTTAGTGTGCATGAGGCTGCTTGGAGATCTTTGTAATGGGGACTTGACTTGCTAATTTAGTGAATTTTCTTACCCATAGCTAGTATGTCGTATAAACCTTAGTACTTCATAAACTTCATTTCATCACTGTTTGCTCATGCTTAGTGTTCCTTTTAGTAGCTGCAGTTAGACTGGTTTCCTCTGGAAGCGAGACAGCGATTCCGCAGTGGTGTTCATCTCTTCGTGTCATCCTTCCCTGTCCTTTCTCTTCCTCGGGGTAACTTTTGAATTTGTTGGCCAATCTCAAGCAAATCTGAAAGGGCTTACAAAGACAAGTCTAGAGAAAGTCAAGCTGTGTTCTATTGCTGTGTCACAAGCGATACCTTGTGCTGCTTCTGGCTATGTTTGTGTGCATCTTTCTCTATTGTTAGGTGATTCAGTATTCAGTAGTATTTTTAACGGCACTTCCAGTATTCCGTCTGTATACCAGGTTTAAGTCAGCATATAAAACTACTGTGAAAAATATTTGAAAACGTGAAGTAGCACAAAGTGATACAAAGATCATATGAATAAATTTGGTGCTGATACTTTCATTTTTGAGTGAAAAACGGTAGGCTTTTTTTTTTATTTTATTTTACTCTTTAACTTGGCTTTTTGCCTGACGGTTTTTGCATAATGCCTTAACTAACTTTGCAAATCTGGAAAAAAAAGGATGATTTTAGCTTGACTAGGAGGTCTGTGCAGGAAAGATAATTAAAATCATGCTCATTTTGTAAATTTTAATTTTGCACAGTAAGAATTATTTTTTAATCTGTTTACCCTGTGTCATGAGAAAAAACAATGCCACGATGTGGCTAATTCGCTTCAGTTTTGTGGAGAAGACCTGAAGTATTCTTGAAGATATTTTTAAAATCGGTTCTAACAATTTTACATCTTACCGAGAGGCATTTGTATGCTAAATAAGTTACTGAACTTCCCTCTGTTAAAAGCATGTGGATTGAAAACTTGTGGAAGTATTGTCCCATTAATATACTGGTGTAAATAATTTGGTTTTATTTTTTTCTGATACCGTATTCATCATCACAAGTATTAATTACTGAACATAGAATTGTTCTTGTTTCAATACTAAGACAATGCAGTAAATGGCATATGTTAAAAATCTAAAGCCCATATAGCATCAAGAGATCTGGTTGCATTTTTAATCTGTAAGTAGCGTTTACTGACATGAGCACTCATCGTTAGAGTTAGGCCTGGTACTCACCAGCCGATTTGCTGGGCAGTAAACAGGACAGTTTTTAACCTTGACTTTGAAGATGTGAAAATGTTCTTGTTTCCTGAATATTCTGTAGTGCAGTCTGTATTTTTCCGTACAAAATAGTATTTCCCTTAAAATACAAAAAACGATTGTTTTGTAATTTGTGCTGCGTTACACTATGGATTTTAATTATTTAGGGGATGCTTGCGGTCACCTGGGACGTGCTGATGTGCATTCCAGGGCAGGGAAAATATCAATTAATTTTTCTTCTTCAGCTGCAGACAAAGATGACAGTTCGGAAGACATATCAGTGCCAAGCAGTCCACACACAGAGGCCATTCAGCACAGTTCTGTCAGCACTTCCAACGGCGTCAGCTCGACTTCCAAGGCAGAAGCAGTGGCCACCTCGGTTCTCACCCAGATGGCGGACCAGAGCACGGAGCCGGTGCTTTCCCAGATCGTCATCGCGCCTCCCTCCCAGTCCCAGCCTTCAGGAAGTTGATTAAAAACTTGCAGTGCTTCAGTTTCTTAGATATACATTTGTGACTTTAAAGGGAAATCAACAAAAGACCAGTCTCCATCTAGGAGAAATTGTAGCTTAAAATTACTCATTTTTAAAAATCCAACTTAAATTTGGCTTTAGCAATTGGCAGGTGAAGCTGAGACAGAGCACCAGTTCTGGTCTCTTTGCAAAAGACTTCTTTTTTTTTTTTTTTTTTTTTTTTTAAGTATTAGTTTTACTAGTTACTTTTTGTGCTTAATGTGTAAAGTGTGTGTACAGTACAATGTGTTTTATTTCATTTTTAATTTGGTATTATTTCAACAAACACTGGGGTGAATTACTAAAGGTCATCCCCAAGACTGTGATAGTGATATTATGTGACATTTTTATACCAAAGTTCTGCATAGTCCCTATTGACTTTGTAACGTGAGCAAGGTCATAAAGCACTAGGCAAGAGGAAGACAGTAACAGTAAATTTGCTTTTAGTCTTTTTGCCTTTTTGTTGTTTTGCACATTATGAGAGGAAGAACATTGGGAGAAAAATGCTCGGGTTGTTTTCTGTATAGCGTTTTGGTTGGCTTTTTTAACTGTTGGGGTTTTTAATTTCTGTAATAGGGCCAGTACAGTATATGAGATACAGTACTCTTATGCACATACCTATCCTAGATGAGGATCATTACTAAATAGATTTTTTTTTTTTTTTTTTATTTTAAATTTATGTCAGGTGGGTTGGTGGTTTTTTTCCCCCTCCAACACTTTCATTCTGGGGGCGGGGAGGGAGAGCTTTATTTCTCCAGTCAAATAGATACCTATAGCTACTCTTTGTTGCTAGGCTGAAACCAGTAAGCATATTGTAAAATACAGGGTTATCAAATACGGAATACTTGGTATTCCACAGTAGGTTGATATTTTGTGGATTTTTGAGTCGCAGACTAAGGAGTTTACTCATGGTTTTGGATGCCAGAAAAGCCTAAAATCCTTCTTCGGACAACTCAAGACCTTTTTTTTTTTTTGTCATTGTCTTGTATTTGCAAGCTAACTTGTACTTAATTCTCGTGTAAGCACTGTCATCTTTTAGTAGCAAAAATTTTGATACCTTTCTTGTGGGATAAAAAAGAAAAAAAAATCAGTATCTACCGTATCTTGGAAACAATGTAATTATAACGTGGTGTGTGTGGTGTGTGCGTGAGAATGGTTCTGTAGTTAATGCCAGCAGTCTTTTGCTTGAATGTTTAAAGATGCCTTCAATGTGATGCTGGCTGATAGGTGATTGCAGTTTTAAAATGTTATTTACTGTGCGAACTTGGATAACTAACATTCCATGATGTAGTTTGTTTCTGATGAGATGATTGTAGGTACACTCTTTCTCATTATCCAATCATCTGTAGGATATTGAGTTTTTTAAATGTGCCATTATCTATTTTGATTCTGTACTCATGTTCAAAATACAGTACAATATTTTACAATAGATTAAGTTGTTTAAAAAAAGTAGATGTGTGCTTTCAAGTCGGAAAACTTTGTATAATAGCAAAAACAGATGCATAGTAGCAACTGGCAGTAAAGCAGGATTCCATTATGTATATAACAAAGATTTAATGCATTTATAATGGGTTGTGTAATTCATTTGCTCTTCCTTCTCCACACTATACTATGTGGTTTTTAAGTGTCAGTGCCATCAAGTTTCTATTTGATTCAGTTTTAAATCTAAAAATGTAATTGATCCACGGGCAAACCATAATTTCTACGCTATATATACAAACCGTACCATAAGGAAAACTGGAAAAAGAAGTATCTAAGTCATATATGTATCATTGCAGGGCTTTAAGCATGAAAATAATAGGGATTCTAAATATTTTGTATTTTGAAGCTGAGAAAGTTGAGTTGATAACCTCCTATGTTTAAGTCTTACTTTCCCGATTTCAAGATAAAAAGCTGTAACAGTTATTGAACGTTTCCAGGGTGGTGAAATACAGTGGACCTCTTGTGAGAAGGAGATCAATTGCAAAGGCACAAAATGTGGATTCTGCACGAAAGCTATACAGTCACTTTTCATTGTAGTTTTGGTGGACTAGCCGAGGCCTCATCGATTATACTATAATTTGCTCTCCTAAACACAAAGGCTTTTAAATCATATTTATATAAGTGGGTTTGTTGATTATTTTTTTTTTATAACAAAACTGTCACACTTGTAAAATAAGTCTACATAAGTGTATAGGAGATGTGTAAACAGTTAATGACTTTAACAGTGGGGCTGGAAAAAGAACCATTAAAATCTGTGTTCAGCAAATAGAGAGAAGTTATTAGTCGTACTACCATGGATTCCGTTTTGAGACGTATGTCACACTACTTCTGTACCTGGCATTTTGGGTCTTTACATTTGACATGTTTCACAAACTGTACTGTTTTCTCTTATGTGCAGTTTGCATGAGTAAATCATCAAAGAGAATAAAATCTATCTTTAAGTTATGTTCCTATTTTAATGAAATTATAATTGTTCCAAAAGGCAGCACTGTCTTCAGACTTCTTTCTTCAACCTTGCAGCTACCAGCACTTTTCTGGAAGTCATTACTATAATGTCAAAACAGCGTTATGTAAATAAGAACACGTATCGTTCTTTAGAAGATAAGTCCAATTCCGTTGCTCTGCAATTGAGCTCTGGCAGCTTCTGTGGAGCGAGTCTTGTATCGTTAGTTCCAGGAGCCCAAGGTAATTGGCAGATAAAGGATTTAGCAGACAGAGCTTGGTGATCCCAGGTGTTTCTCGGCCACTTCTGGTTGCCCTGAGTTCCACAGCAAGAGCGGTTTGTGTAATCAGAATTTCCAGCTAACTTCCAGGGATCTTAAATCTTTTCACCTACGTGAAGCCAAGAAATGACAGTAATAGTCAAATGAACTGCTCACAGTTGTGAAAGGTTGAGATAAAAAATAGGCCCTCAGGCTGGATTTCTAGAACATTAAAAATGTTTTGTGCTTATTTATGAATGTTGGAAACGTGGAGTGGCACGTTCTGTTATGTCATCACTTGAAAAGCTCTTGACAGAACCCTGATACAGAAGCTTTGGAGGAAACTAAAAAGGTAAGGTTGCTCTGTATTTCCATTTATTGCATGGGTTGACCAAAGGAAATTAAACTGCACTTGGTTTTGAGCCCAATATGAGAGCAATGCCCGAGGCCTCTTTTGCTTCATTTTGTTCTTCTGACTCTCTTGAGTTCTGCTTGTCACTCCAAGCTAAACAAAACCAAACAACCAAAACCAGGAAGGCTGCACAACAGGGCAACTGAGGGGGAACCAACCCCCTTTTCAGTGTCTACACTGATAGACCAGGTTTTATACCTCACTATCCAATCCAAATAAGCCTTTTCATAGAATCATAGAATGGTTAGAGTTGGAAGGGACCTTGAAGATAATCATTGAGTTCCAACCCCCCTGCCATGGGCAGGGACACCTCCCACTAGAGCAGGTTGCTCAAAGGCCCATCCAGCCTGGCCAAACGATTTTCTCTTTAAAATGCTAATAGAGGCTGGGCGAAGAAAGATATTACACTGGTGGAATAAGATGACAGAAGTGTTGGATGAGTTGTGATTTCAGCTACTAGAATTTCAGAAGTAATGTGCTTGGAGACAGACACAAACATTTTAATTGGTCATCATAAATGATAATGAGGAGAAAACATAGTGAAATTAAGTGCATCCTAATAAAGTAAGGTACATTAAATTGCACTGAAGGAAACTTCAGCAATGCTTCTTGACATGATTAATATACTCATGACAATGTGTCTAATGAAGGTTGTTTGCATTTATATGCTGCCTGTTGCTTCCCTCAGTAGAGAAATAATTGGAACTGCAGTCATTTACATTGCAGAACAGCAAGTGTAAAATTGGCTTACATTGGGTTTTTTTTTCCTTTACGTTTATTTTTAACCACTGTATCAACAGGAATACAGGTAGCATTTATTTAACTGCTGTCTTGGATACCACTGTGTCAGTAGGGTAGATCCAGGCGACACCATCATGAAGTAGTTTGGATTTTCAAAGTTTCATATTCTGTATTAGTAAGTCTCCTGTCCTTTTACTCATTTTAGGGTTTAATGGCTTTCTTTTTTTCATTTGTGGAATTAAAGATTGTGGTCTTTCTTGTTCTTGCTTGCTTCCTCTTCAAAATATTTTTTCTTTGAGCCACTGAAAGTTAAGTATTTAGCATGGGTTTTCTTTTTTCTGCTTATTTTCCCCCCTTCATTTTTGGGGAAGGGAGAGAAGGTTCTTAAATTTTTAAATAAACTATTTATAACAGAATTTTATCTGGGAATGAATACTTAGTCTGAGAAGTGTTTGTTTATGACTTTTAACCCTAGCTAAAGAAACAGTACCTTGAGCATAAATGGATTGGAAATGGTTACAAGTGGTTACAAGTACCAAAAGCATGCAAAGCAAAGCAAAGGATTCATACTTTTAGGAGCTTGTATTTGTTCGTGTCTGCTATTGGTATTAAAACCAAACAGAGTAGGGATGGGGCAGCATTTGTAACCACTTTGGACAGCAGGGCCCGGTGATGTTCCTGCTTACAATTAATGAGCTTAAAGGATAGCGCTCTGTAGCTTGGGGAGCTCTGCCAGTGGAGGCTGCGATGAGCTTCAGGAATGAGTGCACCCCCCCCCAGAGGCCTCCAGCAGAAGGGCATTACAGGTAACTGGGTTCTCCTCATCTACCTCTGGCCTCAGGGTGAGCTTAAAACATCAAAGTACAAATGTGAGCTGTTACAATTCCACTTGAATGCCCTCTGTCCCCAGGTGGATTGAATGCAACAAGTCTAATGGGTGAGTTTAACTACCAGTAAAGACAAAAGTTATCTTTTCTCTTTCCCCACTGCCTAAAATGTCCCTAAAAGCTTGTTTCACTATCGGTGTGGTACATAAATAGTATTTTCCTCCTTTTAGCTGAATCTCACTTGGTCAAGACCATTAGAAAGCAAAAAATACTGTCCTTGATAAATCACCAGACGGATGCATTTGAGAAACCGAGTGACTTCAAAAAGCCTGTTAATTTATTTCTGTTTAAAAATAAAATGGGAAATTACATCCACGTTTTATGCCTAGGATCCTCATCAGGGGAAAAAGGAGACAAGTGAAGAGAGAATGAACCCTCTGCTTTAGCAACAAACACAATAAATTGCCTTTCTGAATAAACTGAGAAAATGAAATAGAAAGGAAAAGCAAGCCCGAGCTATTTGCCCGCTAATCCTTCTGAAGAGGATGGGACTGTGTTTCGCATCTCAGTGATGCCCTTTTCTCTGACACGAAGATGCGCTCTGATGATCGATTTCTTCAAAACGTTTTCGGTGATGGTAGAAATGTTTTGATCTTACTTGAGGTAAGTAGTATAAACATCCTGTTATTCACGACTCTGTGTTGAGGAAGAAACTCTTAAAGGTGATATAATGTATAGAAGAGTCATTCCAGTTGTCTATAAAATGCCAACAAACTTTATAGTCAGCATGGTTATGATTCGAAAACAAGTAAAAGGCTAATAGTGCGGTTTTCTTGTTTTCTGTCCTCCCTTTCAGCAGAATTGCTTTAAAGGCCTAATGATTTTTGCTGAAAAAAATCCTTGTAAATGCCAAACGGAGGCTGTGTATTTCACTGAGTGATAGGGACATTTTGAACACTTGATCATTTGTTGAATATTTAATGAATCTCAAGCTAGTAAGTTTACAATTTAGGACGGTCACATATATGTGAGTATATAAAAGACATTTTGGTTTTTATGCCGTCTCTAATGGTTTACCCAAATTTTTTAAAGCTCCTAATAGGACTCAACTTTTTTCTTCTAGAAATCGTGCAGCGCTCTTTTGCATGCTGTGTCAGATCTTTTAGATCTGGGGACAGACCTTTTAGAACTCTGTTTCCAGCTACAACACAAATGATGTTCTTTCTGAGTTGTTGGCGTAGTTGCATTGGTCACTTCCATCTAGCATATGGCACAGCACTGGCTTCCTTGGGATGGAGATGTGTTATGCTGCCCTTGGGTGCTTCACTTCGGCAGTCTCTTTAAACTGTAAGTACCAGTTTGTTATAAACTCTGGCCTTTTCCTTGTTCCAAAGGTCTGGCAGAGTCCTATGTTTTTTTCAGGAAAGAAATGCATAATCTCCACCTGCTCTTCTAATTTTATGTTTAGTTTGGATTTTGCTGTTTTCATCTGTCAGAGAAGAGCACGCACCCTGCCCTTAACGTGACTGCCCTGCAGAACCTGCCAAGCACTCAGGCCTGTTCCTTAGGGTGCATAAAATCCTGTGGGGTTTGTCTACCTAGAAAACGACACTGCTTTGACAGAGTTGGATTAGGATAACCGCAAATTTTAAGAGATTGTAAAGTTTTGTTTGCTGTGTCTATTGATTTATTTCAGTTCTAGTCATGTTGCTGGAAAATATTACTAAGCTAAATGTATTACAAAGAAAAAAAGTGTGTGTGCATGGCTACTAAACCAATAGACACCCACTTGATATTTTGCAGTACGCCCTTTTTTAGAACATTGGACTTAAACTAAAGCAGCTTTCCTACAGTGATAATTTCAAATAAACTTATGGGTGTTTTATGAAGAGCTGAAGATTAATTTTATCCTTGCAAAGTTAGATTCCTTCTGTAATACTTTCCCAAGTGAGTATGAGAGCGGGTTCTGATCTAGCCAGCTCTTAATCACCATGAGTGCTTCTGCCAGTAAACAAAATTTAGTCAAAGAAAACCTGAGTGATGCACAGACTTTCTGTGTGTCATGATCCAGCTTTTATTTTTTCTTCTAACTCAATATTGGATTTCTTTCTAAAGCCCAAAGTTACTCCTCTGAAGTCACTGTCATACCTAGAGCCTTATAGTAGCTTACCCTAAGCAGGGAAGTTTTTTCTCAATTTTACTCTTTGAGTGCTCAGAAATCTATGCTCTTAGTGTTTACAGGTTATTTGAATGCTGCCATAAGCCTCCACCCTGAAAGATTTTGATAATTTCTCTGATCTACCAACAGCCATTCAGCCCCTTGCCTGCAGCTCACAGCAACTCCCACTGCTGTTGCCAGCAGAGCTGGAAACTGGTTACAAGCAAGAGACTTTGATGTGAGACCTATATTTTAGATACCTTAAGTATAGATACAGAAACCACTTGAAAGCAAAGTATTTCTGAAGCATGTCAGTGTGCAGTTTTCCATTACTCAAAAAGTTTAGCTGTTTTTTGAAGACCATACTTGGAATATCTTTTGGGTCCTGTTCTGAGGGTTTTTGGTTTTTTTCCCTTTCAGAATTTGTGGTAAATTATGTGATAAGTTATGTCAATATTCTGATTGCTGAATTGTGCTGTATTGAACTGTTAAACAGGCTGCTATATGCTCGGAGCAGCAATATTTATGATGATCCAATGAAAAAACATCCTCATAATATTGTGTATATTAGTGTACACGCAAAATGAAATTAAGTACATCTATTGAAGGTGTTTTGACTTTTTGTAAGCAAGAGTTAACTAGACTCTAGTCTTTTTTTTTAAGAAAAAAGCTAGTAGTTTACTTCTTAGTCTCCTGCTTTGCTGTAGAGTAAGGGAAATCCTCTTGCTTAGTTTCAATCTGATGTTGAGAGGCTTATGGACGTTAAACAAGCTACCTATGTGTCACCCCAGGATGAGCCCAGCAGAATTTCAGTGCACCTCTGCGAACCCTGTAAAGATTAAGAATGGAAATGTCATCTTGTACATCATAGTCTCTACAAGCTGAACTTAAAATGAACTGGTGCAAAGTATAATATTAACAAGTGAATATTATGAAATCATTTTTTTCAGAATAATCAAATTGTAACTGCTCTGTTCCTGAACAGGAATTATTTTTTGTACTGCAATCTGTATTAAGGGTTTATCCAAAAATAACACAGGAAATACTATGTACAGTTGCTGGATCAAGGCCTTCCTGGCAGGTTTCCATGGCATGCTCAAAGTCTGAACTGGCCTACATTTGTTTTTCATTTAAAAACGTGGAAAGATTTTTGGTAAGTGCTGACTACAGTTTAAACCCCTACCTACAAGCCGAGGACTGAAAAGTCACAAGCTATATAAAATAAAGGAGACGTAAATTTGCGAGTGTCTTGTGTTAGTGATGTCTTGCTTATACAAGACAATGAATAATAAATTATTAACCGAATGAGGTAAGTAATTCCATTTCCTACTGTTTCCTGCGCTCTGTAACAAGTAATTTGAAACCTGGGAGTTCCTAATTTCTCAGGAGCAAAATGCCATCTAGTGGTAACTGCTGATTATTTTGAGTGAGAACATTTTTTTATATATATATTGACAAAGTTTAAATATATTTTTTCCTGATACTCTACATTTTACAGCACATTAAGCTCTAGAGAGAAGGGGAGAGAAAGAGGCTGGGGACAGGGACAGCTTTCCCATGTCTGTAGAGGCTGGGATGCTGCGCTGCCTGACTGCTTGAGAGGTCCCTTCCTTCCTCTGATGCCTGCCTAGGGCAGGCAGCCGTATTTTCCCCTGGTAAGGGCTGAAGAAACTGTCAAACGGAGTTGTCAGGCTGAACTTTTACAGTTACTTGATAATAAAACATAAAAATGTTAATTTTGCTCGTGCTGCGTGAAGAAAAGCCCCCTCTGCTTTACTGACTGTTCATCTGTCTGTCTTCTGGTAGGGGGCTTTCACTCTGGTTCACTATTCACCAAGGACATAAGGGGAAACTATTCCCTCTGCTCCTCTGATGAACTACCAGGGAAAAGAACAAGCCTTTTCATAGCACAGTTTGCCTGCTCGACTCTTTAGAGAAGACAACAACAAAAGCCAGCCCACGGGTGTAATTAGACCAGGGGTCTCTGACAGGTATTCTGCAGAAATCTAATCTGCCCTTGTCATTGTAGAAGTCAATGAAGATGGCATGACATCAGTTTGATGGGCTGTGAAGGAGTCTGTGGATGGAATGAAATGAAATCCTTGATTTTGATTCTTGTACGGTATGTGTACTAGCAGACTAAAGTGTCTGATTACTAAAGTGTCTGATTACAAACAGGGCGCTCACCCAAGAGGGTCACTGGGGGGGACGCTGGACTGGGCTCACTGCTGTTGCTGGAATGCCAGCGCTGGCACTTGAGCCCTTGTCCCTCACTCTGGGATGTTGCTGGTTACCTCCCCAGGCCGCGGCATCGGGCAGTGACCGACCGGTGCAGCTGCAGAGGAAGAGGAGAGAGCAGACACGGGACTTAGAGCAGCACCAGCTTAGGCGGCGGTAAATTGCCGTGGAAACACATTTAGGTAGACAGAGTGGGAAGAGTTTGGGGAGTGCTGGCAAACACAGGCTGAAAAGTGTCGCGGAATGTGTCTTGTTTGTCCTACCTAAATATACATAAGGAAATCCCTAGATCTGGGAAATTTCTTAAATAGTGCTAGAATGGAGCCTTTCTCTGAGAACCAACTGTGGTCTTGCAGGTGTTGTGGCTGCATCTGCCTCTCAGGTTTTGAGAGCAGCAGGATGCTTTGAAGAGGATACAGTTCTTCGCAGGCAGACAGAAGGTGTAATGTTGCACACACAGGGAAGTAAAGAAATCTTAAGAGTGAATGTTCAAGCAATCTAACCTTGAAATAAAGGGAAAAACAATCTAATATGTAATGAGCCGTCTGAACTTTGCATCTATGTTTTTTGAAGCTACAAAACTAAATACAGAGGTAACTGAAACAGTATATAGTGCCCACACAATGTTTTTCATTCCTTCAAAGAACTGGACAGAGCAAAGGCAATGTTACTTTTAATGTCCTTATATGAGTAATGATTGTATGCTATGAAGAGGAAATTAATCTTAATGCTGTGTAACGTGATAATCTGGATTTAATGCTTTTGACTCTGACACCCTCAGAGAATAAACAAACTGGATTTCTATGTCCCATGTTCCCTTAAAACATGGGACAAAGTTAAGAACACATTTTACTTAAAAATATATCCATCTAGGAGCAGAAAGAAGAGCAGTTTTCCCCTGGTACCACAGAGAAGCTGTTTTCTAAGTACAAGCAGCAGACTGGCTGTTAAAACTTTGCTGTAAGCCCCACTGCAATGCTGACGGCCTGGGTCTCCCAGCTCAGGCACCACTGTACAGGTTTTGCTCGAAGGCTTTGCTTGGTCACATCTTTTCAGCACGTATTTCTTTGACTTACTGAGGTTTAAAGAAAAAAAAAAAAAAAAAGAAGAAACCTCTTTGGGAACTGTTCCCCTTATAAGTGACTTGTTGCTGCAGGTAAATTCTGCATTCTGAAGGCATCATATTCGCATAGGCTGACAGTGCTGGTATCACATTTCTTCTGCATGCAGAAAGCCACTAAGAACCGAATTTGGGAAGAACTAAATGAGGAATTAGTTTCCTGTATATCTGTTCAATCAGGGATCATGTGAGTTTACAACTGAATCCATGAGGCTGAATTCTGGATCTGAGGTTGGTGCAGTGATATGGAAGTCAGATGGCAAGATCAGTTGTGTGATCTCCGATTTTGTCTAAAACAAAACTGATGCACGCGCAGCTGAAAAGTTGCCAAGTCTTAGTAATTGTCTCTTCTATTGTCAGTTTAGGACCTGGATATCTGCTAATTTAGTTTTGCTTTCTTGAGGAGCTTTCCACGTGTCTTGGTTAAAAATATGCAAAATGTGCACAACCATGGGATGTAGTTATTTTATTATTAAATAAAGGGGAAATAACGTTTTTTTTTCTCCCCTCCCTCTTCTCTTCTCCCTGAGAAAAAACAGTGACATCAGGTACAGAAATGAGAAATTTCTTTCTGTGGGGACCACATAATAAATTGTGCTTGTTAGCACAGATAAAAGGGCTCAGAAGAGATCAGGTAATTCTGTCCTTTCATAGGGAGTCTTATAGTTGTAAATTTATTGTTCCCTAAAATTATTGTGCGACTGGCAGATCAATTAATGAATAGTGAAAATTTCAAATCCTAATTAAACCCCACTATTACTTCCAAGATTGGTTTTTCTTCTCTCCAGGAATGCTTGATTTAAACAGCTTGTTTAACAGGAAAAGCTATTGATCCCTTCAATAACGCTTTATTATCATTAAGAGGAAAAACTTTAATCTCCTCCAGCTCTTTGAAGTTGCTTTGGTTAATGTCATTTCTCTGCAACCCTGAAGAGCTAATGCTGGTTTGGAAAGACATTACTCTATGCTGCTTTTTGAGCCCTGCCTGGCTTGCAGTGTTAGCTGGGGTAAGTGCAGTAAGTGGAAAGGTACCATTAGTGCGTGTGCTTCTTCGCTCAGTTTGGCAGGCTTTAAATTCTCTTTCTAAAGTCTTCCAGGTTGAAAAAACACACCTCTCTAAGAGATTCATTGAACTGCAAATTAGTTATCCAGTGTTTCTGCTCAACACTTTGAGACGTGGACATAAAAGCATTTACAGGTCATTAAAATTTATTCTACAAAGACATGCGATAACTAGATTGCATATGTTTACCCAGCAGGAAATTCTCTGAACGTTTCCAAAGTTCACTTATTATTCGTATAGTCCATCTTCTAAACTATCACATAAAATTCCACTTCAAATTTGATGCAGTTTGTCTTACCACGACCCATACGCCCTTGTGATATAAAGCACATTATTGAGCTTTAAAATATCTTTGAATGTTTCATGTGCTCTAAAACTTGGGCGTTCTTTCAAAGAACCCTAAGTATCCTAGAAGATGCAGCTACACCTGAGAAGCAATTTGCATGAGATAACTACTGCCCTCATTAAAAACATTCCTTTTTTTTTTATTAATTTTGAATGGCTTCAGTAACACCTAATTGGCTTCTCAAAGAATACAGAGATCATTTTGATGGCTATGGTATTAGAAAATTAGGTAATTGCACTAAGAATGTCCAGCTCAAGAATGTTCTCTTCAAGTAGTTAAAAAGTAGAACTTTTCAGCTATTATTGGGAATAAGGGAATAAAACCTGCAAATTAAAGAAGAGCTAGTACAAAAAAAAAAAAAAAAAAAAAAAAAAAAAAAAAAAAAAAAAAAAAAAAAAAAAAGAGAGAAAAAGAAAAAAGAAACACCATCTCTTTTGTGGAGATTCTATATTACAGAATTGTCATTTCTGAATTTCAGGTTTGGGTTGCTTAGGAGAAGGTTTAATCTCACCAGCAATTCTTCAAAGCCACTCAGTGGATATAAAGGTGGATCTAGAGATGGACCTAGAAAAGTCAATTGATTGCATGAAGAACCACTGCCAATCCCAGGGTGTAGTTTACAGCTTGAAGTAAGAGATTATCCGGTCAGGATTAAAGAGGTTTTGAAAGTCAGGAGTTGAATTATCGTGCAGATTATTTTTTGATGGCCGGCTTGTTCTTAGTTTTTAGTGTTTATAGATGAAATTATACTCATAACATTTTATTCCTACAACTATTTTGCCAATGGCTTGCCTTCTGTTTTTTAACTTGCAGTTACAATTATCTTTTTATCAGATATATACAAGCACTGCTACAACTAATGCTTTAATATGTATTTCTAAGCATGGTGTAAAAAGAAAATATTACGAAAGTTAAATGGAAACTATAGACTACGTTTTACAGCCAGTATAAACACACTTGGGTGTTTTATAGCCATCAGTATTATCTCCTTTGACACTTGAGGCTTGTCCCTAGGAGACAGAAAGCAGAAACTTCCTGGAATTTCTTTAATTAGCCCGTTCATTTCACTTAATAAAACAAGCAATCAAAAACATATTGTGTTTCTTATACAGGACTCTCAAAAAAAAAGTAAATTAGAGTATGCTGTTCCTACATCTGAGCAAAAGTGTAAGCAATTTTGAAATTTCCTAATATTTTAATAATTTTATTAATAACTGATTTCGCATTAGAAGTCTGTGCTGATGGGATGTATTAGTAAGCGTGCACATGAGCAACAAGAAAGCTCATAAAAAGTTTAGTCTTAAAGTATATTCAGACCAGCTGCAAATAAAAATGCCCTTTTGCAGTTATAAACAGCTTGGTCACTCGCCTGTTCTGATATTGCTTGCTCTAAACATCACCTGGAAGCTGTTGTGAGAGGAAAGCTCTGAGTGCCAGCATAAATCCCAACACGCCAAGCAGCCATGATCCATGGTGAGGGTTAGAATCACCAGCACCTTGTTTGTGTGCTCGCACCCTCTGGAGCTCACACCCCAACAGAAGATACAGCTCACTTAGTTTCAGTCAAACCTAAAAATTTATGAGATAGTGATTATAAAAGAGATTTGTATAGCTTTGGATTTTCCCTTTGTAGCACACCATTTTCTAATCCTTTTCCAGCCTCTGTCCTTAAACATGTGTGAGACAGGAAGGCCAGTTCTTTCTCGACACAACTGTATTCCTGGATTGTATCGTGTATTACTTCGTTGCATATTGTTTGAAAGAATAAGAGGAATTTGTGTCTTTATCTTATTATTTATTTAAATATTAAGGTGAAAGCTTGGAAGAAAATTTGAACTGAGGTGGTTCTTGATGTGAAAGACAAGGCAGGATGCCTGTTGGAGAACCTGAAAGCAGTCACCTAATTCAGAGCAAAGGAAGGTGTTGTTCAGATACACTGAGCCCAGCATTTTCCATTCTCCAGCCTACTTACCCCAGCGGTGTCAGAGCAGATGTTACAGGGGGGGGCAAAGGTGGACACTCATGAAAAGTGCTGCTGGTTTTATCTGTTGCATTGGAAAAACTGGCTAGGAAGAGTAGTTTAGGTGCAGGTTTTCTTTTTAATGGAAATTACATCAAAGATTAGGACCGTATGATTTTGCCATGACATACAGATAGCATCTACTATATCCTATCCACAGTACCTGCTCATGATATGATTCTCATCACATTCATGCGCATCTTGGAAATCAAATTAAGTGGGGGCCATAATGTTAAAGTCCTTAAGAATTAGTTAGAAAGGACTTTGCTCAGGAAACACAGGTAAGATCCCTTGATGCGGTTTCATTCAAAAATGGTATAATGTCTCGATACAGCAAATTGTTTAGATGCTAAGCAGTTTTAGTTTGGTTTAAAATTGACGATTACACTCCTGTGCTGCTTTCCTTTAGATCTTGTGTCATTCGCTTCTAGTGTAACCAGAAAAAAAAAAATCTAGCTTAAAGGTTGCCATCACACCTGTCTGTTAAGCATTTTTTTTCAGAGAGAGCCAAAAGCAGGCATGTTAAGCCCATTTTCATTCCACATGATGGGCATTATACCGCTTCAGGTTGTTACGGGATATAGTGCAATTCAGGATAGGATCAGGATAGGATGCCAAATGAGACTATAATGTGATAGTTGTGATTTCAAACGGAAGGTACAGTGGATACATAATACACATCTCACATTCTTTGGCAGTGATCATCAAATTCAACACGGAAGTTCCTCCTGGTAACCGTTACTTTGCTTGTCTGTACCCTGTAGATAAAAGAAAAAAATAAATTATCACCACAAACTACAGACTAGCAGAGATCCCAGTAAAACACTGATTATGTCTTGTTTACTGAGGTTGCTCATAGCTGCCGTATTTGATGCAGGGATTCTGTCTATCTCTATGCCTGTACAGTGTTGGGTGATATTGTGTTTAAATGACTTTGTCATTGATAAGGAGCAACAACAGCATCCGAAAGATAAGCTTAAATGCCAGTTCTCTCATCAAAGGGAGAAAGATTAGCCAAAATGCTGGTAATGTGCAATGACAGTTCTGGGTTTGGTGAGAGGCTTGATGTTATGTTCATATAGCTGTCATCTATGCAAATATTAATTTTAACTAGCAAGCTTGGTAGTCAGTCTTTAAACTTTTTATTGATGACTTTTAAATTAGACAAAACAAATTAATTTATCTTACTGAACGAGTGGTAGAAATCTGCCCTGCCATTTCCCAAGGAGTAAATGTTCCATTGAAAATAGCGTGAAATCTGAATCTGCTCAGTAAGGCAGCCCTTGGTCACCTCCTCATCCCCCCCACTCGCCCCACAAACTTCCAGCAATTATGGATTAGAAGCTAAATTAAATTCTGCATGAGATAAGACTTCTTATGGAGCTGTTTTCCTGCTGTCAAGGAGGTCTGTTGCAGAAGACGCTAACTGCGATAAGATGCTACCCTATTTATCAGGTAACACCTCACTGTGTCTTCGCTTTTACAGTTTCCCATTAATACAGGACAGTTTTAATTTATGGGTGGGTTTTTTGTTTTGTTTTGTTGTGGTTTTTTTTTTTTTTTCCACACAACATTATATTTACTAGCTGGGAACCTTTTTTTTTTCATAGTTGTGTATAAATCTTTAAAAATGTCAGTGATTAATTTTAAAGTCTCATTTATCACTATATGATTAGTGAATTAGTTAAGGTTTCAAGAATAAATGTCAGGTAATTAGAAGCAATTTTGTACCAGACCCTCAGACAAGGTGATGGACCAAAGAAAGGCCAGTGTGGAAAATGGGCCACTGCTCCCACAGTGCTCAGCACCCAGAGCAATGGGGTAAAAGGAGAGAGGCCAAAAAACCAACCCTAAATACTGGAAACCAACCCCAAATTCCAGTATTGAAATTCTACATAAAGAATGACACAGCAATAACTGGCTCCAGAATTTATGAAGCCTTGAGGCTTGGGAGATGAGGCAAGAAACTAACTGAAAGACAATAAACAGGCCACAAAATTGCACGTTACTTGTGTGTGTGTGTACACACTTATATATATACACACACACATATATATTTGTCTTCTAAAGGCTTTATTCTGAAAGTACACCTACCAGGTGCAATAATGCTTTTCTACAGAATGTGATACCAACAAACCAATTTTTAAAATGAAGGCTTTTCAAGGGCTAAAGAGACAGGGAACAAGACACCAAGCTCTCCCTTCCTGCCATTTAAATCAATGGCAAACTACCTCGGTTTTGCAAAACAGGATGATCTTGTGCTCTCCCCTGCAAAAGAGCAAATACAAGAGATGGGATCTCTCTGAAGGAACAGCTCTTCTGGCCCAACAGGGCTTTGTGCTGGTTGCTCCAGAGCATCTGTGTTTCCTCTCCTCACCCCTGTACAAGACGACGAAGGGTTAGTGACCGGAAAGCTACAGCTCTCTTCTAACGAAATTCCCAGAGTTGCAGTGAAATCATTGTTATTGCTGGTGCACTAAGATGTGCTGGCCTGATAAGGCATTATGTAATTTCAAGATAATGATGTTGATAAACAAATTGCCATGAGGATTTTAGGTCCATTCAAAAAGCAGGGTGTGGTGGAAGGGACCTTCACCTAGTGAACTTCAGGCTAATTTTTTTCCTGATTTGCACTTTTGATTTCTTCCTGCTGTGTCAAAGCTACCACCCTCTTTAAGCCAGCGCTGTCATCGGGTAACGTGATACATATGGTGTATGGCCACTCTCCTCACCACCTCCAGCAGGTTTCTTGTGTTGAGAGCTCTGGGTACGAGCCTGCCAGTGAAGTCCTTCCAAAAGCTGCTGCTGTTCTCTGCGAGCTGCTGGAGCTTGGGCCAAAACATCCTCCCAGACTAAGTACATAATCTAATTAGAAATAACAAGTTTGAGCTCAATTTGTTTTGGAAACTCAGATCAGCTGCAGAACTCTTCCTGGCACAGAGAAATACTATTAACTAACTAGTATTTCACTAGAAACTAGCTGTGAAATGGCCAACACACTTCCCTAGGTTTTAGCCACAACTGCATTAATGTCAAAGGTATTGTTAGACAACTGAAGTAACTAACCAAATTACTCAGACTGATCTTAACAACTCTAGAATTGATTATGGCTATTATGAAAAACTGTTACTTTCTCTGGAGAGGAAAACATTTCTAATGCAAACATGCAGTTCAGTAGATAGCAACACAGACTGTGGAGTAAACGCTGGCCACTTAATTGAAGGAAGTTGCAGCGAAAGCTTGGGATTTAATTCCAGGAAATGTAACGGGGAAAAAAAAACCTGTATGAAGATCCAACTTATTTCCAAAAAGCAAACCAAAACACTCCATGCGCACAAAGGTCAAATCATGTAGGCAGAATGGCAAAGACTGTTTTCGTCTATTTTTAACCTTCATTTAGCCTTGCATTTTAAATATTATTTCTCAGTAGTTCAGCTGCTCAATAAACTCCTGTGCTTTATATGTGCAAAATGAAAATGTTTTTTGGAATCAGGTTCATTGTGGAAGTATTCATTTGGGAAGGAATAAAATGGAGGAAAAGATTGTTGTTTTTTTTTTAACTTTACACACTAACATCTACCAACCTTAAAAAAGCTATGTTTTTAAATATTTGACAGACATAACAGGCCCGCCTGTTTTTCTTGTATTAAACAAGATTTAAAGACACTGAAAACTTCCCCCACACAATCTTTCTCTTTTGTTCTCTACAAAAAGACTAAGTAGAATTCTACGCAACTAAATACATAAAACAACAATTTTCTGGACAGACCTTTATGTTTTAGCTGCACTGGTGAAAGAAAATGCATTCTATGTATGTGCTGACTCCAAGCTGAACTGTTACGGAATCACGGAATTGTCAGAGTTGGAAGGGACCTCCAGAGACCATCTAGTCCAACTCCCCTGCTAAAGTAGGATTGCCTAGAGCACATTACTCAGGACCGCATCCAGGCAGGTCCTTAAAGTCCCCAGAGAAGGGGACTCCACAGCCTCCCTGGGCAGCCTGTCCCAGGGCTCTTGTCACCCTCACTGTAAATAAGTTTTTCCTCATATTTGAATGGAACTTTCCATGTTCCAGCTTGTGCCCATTTCCCCTCGTCCTGTCACTGGGAACCACCGAAAAGAGTCCAGCTCCATCCTCCTTCAACCCACCCTTCAGATACTTATAAGCATTAATAATCTACC